>JAMKQA010004368.1:0-34242 GCA_024699735.1 Posidonia australis | reverse complement strand
CCCCCCCCCCCCCCCCCCCCCCCCCCCCCCCCCCCCCCCCCCCCCCCCCCCCCCCCCCCCCCCCCCCCCCCCGTAGGAGTACTGTGGCAAGGAACGATACAAGGATATGTGTGTAATAGATTTTGAAATCACACATAAATATGTGTGATAAGTTAACTTTAGAACGATATGCGTGTAATAAATTCTAAATGTACAGGGATAAATGTGACAAATTAATCTTTAAAAGATCATGTGTGTGATATCGATGATCTTTCCAAGGATATCTATGCAAATATCCCATATAATAATTGGGGAACACGTGGGACAGCTACTACGCACTCGTGGGGGCACATCGCCATTCCCAAATCAAGCCGCGATTCACTGTTCTTTTCATTTCTCCACATCACCACCAGTATAATTACCATCTCTCCTTGTTAAACTAACAATTAAGAAAGTAAAAGTAGGGTTTTTTGTGAACATGTCCGTCATGTGACGCGGTCGTTATATAATAATGGGTCATGGATGTGGTTTAATTGGATATTAATTGTTGGACTGGACCATGGACTGGATAATGAGGAGGAAAATGGACCCCAATGATTATGGGTGGTGCAGGTGTTGGAAGGGGAGGGGACAGGATGACGCGCACGTCCGATTTGGGCTGTGTGGGCCCGGTAGACTTGGACCCATCGGGATGTGCCGGCACGAGTCCCCACACGGACATGCTGGTCCACGTGAGTTGGTGGCACTTCCCTCGCCCGTCCCACGTGAAGTCCACTTCCTCCTGTCCCTTGCCACCCCCCCCACCACCCAAAGTACTACGGCAACAACGATAACGATAACAAACCTAGAACAAGTGAAAAACTAGATGCCAACGAAGAGGCGCGAGATTCATTGTAACTTGTAACTTGCATTAAAATGATCAGTCATCTACTATAAGACAGTCTTCATTGGTAATCTATGGGATATAATGTGAGTAGGAATTGTTTTGGTATCAAAGTATAAAAAAAAAATAATAATTTTCACAGAAGCTGAAAAAAAACTGAAAGCATGAGGAAAAACTTGGTCCCACATCGAGAGGGTTTAGGGGCAGAGAACCCGGACGGAACACGACCCGCCCAGCAACAAGATGTAATAATTGCACGACCCGAAGACAATGATATGCGTCCACCACTTCCTCCATGTGTAACCAAGAGTAATCATGCATTCTTGGGTTAAACGTTCCAAACCATGGTTAATTCCAAAACCATGGTAGGAAGAGTTCATGATTAGTATCATTGGCAAGGATGACCACTCTGACACAAGTCATTATTGCGGTTACACCACACCAATCCACTATATATATCATATACCACAACTGCTTCATCGTCACCACTTCACCACACAAAAACATAAGCCAAAGGCGTAAGAAGAAGAAGAAGAAGAAGGTAAAAAAAAAAACTCAGATTTTGCTTCCTTCATTCCTTTGCTTGGATTCAAATCCCAATCCCCAGCAGAGGTAGAAGATGGAAGATCTAGGGCTCAGCTTGTGCATCGGCAGTACTGCTGGTAGTGGTGCTGGTGCTGACGGTGCTTTTCCTTCACAGCAGAAGCCGTACTGGACTGATCTGCTCGGCTCCTCGTTAGGTTTGTAGCCCTTTCTATGGTTTTCAGGGTGGAAAGGTCCGATTTTGCTTCTGGGGTTTTTTTTTAAGGTGCTGACGGGTGATGGATGGGTTTTGTTTCGATTGCAGCAGAGACGACGAGGCCGTTGCTGAAGGGGATCGACGTCAATAGGGCGCCGACGGCGGAGAGGGAGATGGAGGAGGAGGCGGGGGTTTCATCCCCGAACTCGACGGTGTCGAGTGTGAGCGGGAAGAGGGGGCAGAGGGAGGACAGCGAGAATGACAGGGCTTTCTCCAACGGCGGGCCGGCCACCAGTGATGACGAGGACGGCGGGGATGGGTCGAGGAAGAAGCTACGGTTGTCGAAGGACCAGTCCGCCATTTTGGAGGAGAGCTTCAAAGAGCACAACACTCTCAACCCTGTAAGCTTCTTCTTCTTCTTCTTCTTCTTGCTCCTCCTCCTTCTCCTTTTCCTTCCTTCTTGGGATATTTAGGGAACAGAGAGTGGAGTTTCATTTCATTCTGAGAATCCTCCTGATGGTAAAAGATCGAACTTTTTGCAGAAGCAAAAGCTGGCGTTGGCCAAGCAGCTCAGTCTCAGGCCGAGGCAGGTCGAAGTGTGGTTCCAGAACCGCAGAGCAAGGTGAGAAGAGAGACCAAGATCACTTCTTTTGTTTTCTCATGAAGATTTCGAAAATGGGATCTGTTGGGGGGTTTTTTTTTTTTTCCTGACGGTGGTGTTGTGGGAATGAACGATTGAAACAGAACAAAGCTGAAGCAAACAGAGGTGGATTGCGAGTTTTTGAAGAGATGCTGTGAAAATCTCACGGAGGAGAACCGCAGACTGCAGAAGGAAGTGCAGGAGCTGAGAGCATTGAAGCTCTCTCCGCAATTCTACATGCAAATGACTCCTCCCACCACGCTCACCATGTGCCCCTCCTGCGAACGTGTTGCAGTCTCCTCTAACACCTCACCCGCCGCCGTCGCCTCTCCGCCAGGTGCCCCCACGGCGGCACCAGCCCAAATGGAGGCTGGGCACCACCGCAGCAGTGGTAACGGTTCTAGTGGCATTAACCGTCAATACCAACATCAGCATCCCTTCCTCCAGCACCGGCAAGTCGTCAGTGGTCCGGCGCTTCCATGGGCGCCGACGCCGCTGCGCACGGCCAAGTTTTTGGATGCGACGGCAGCCCAGAGATTATGATCAATAATCAGATTCCAAGTTTATCTGAAGAAAAAGATGTTTTTTTTCCCCCCCTTTGATGGGTTTTATCTGATTCCCTGGGAAGGAAGTGGTGTTGTAAAAGAAGAGGAGACAGAGAGAGACAGAGCAGTGAAATTGTGGAAATTCCTTCGGGTTTTTTTTTAGTTTTGAGGAATTTATACTCTCATCAAAGTCTAATCATTTTTATTTCTGGCTACACCCCACTTAGTACTCTTGGATACCATAGCAATCATCAAAAGGTAAACTGGAATCTGGAGTTGATGAAGGCAAAGTGATTTTATCAGAAATGGTGGTGGTGGTGTTCTACCTTTTGTGGCAAAGTGCAAGAATTTGTGATGTGTGTTAGGTAGTCAAAGTTCCAAGAATGGGCACTTTGATTTGTTTATTGTCCTTGCCTAATCTGGTCGGGTGGATGGGTCACATGTGGGGGCAGGGTCTGGTGGTTGCTTTGTGGGCTGTGGCCTGTGGGTGGTGAATGAAAGAAAAGAGATTTTTCCACAATAAATCACTTTGTTGGTATTATACTGGCTTCTTGTTCTAACTCAATAAAGATGTTCTGTCTGTCTCACCAATGATTATATACAGTATGTATGAATGAACCGTATTGTTGATAGATGTAATCAATGCAGTTCTATTATTAACAGACAGATATTACATGAGTAGATTTTTTTAAGTTCAGAAATACAATCGTATGTATGTGACAACCTCACCTAGTCATGTATGGATGGTATAAACATAGTGTTGATGTTTAGATGTTCAAGCGGAGCAGGAGGTGAATGGTAGATTCTAAAAGTTCTTGCTTTTGGTAATACAAGATGTAATGCAAGTGGTTTTAAGTAACATGAATCCGGAATCCCTCACATGTGCATACGGCTTTGGTGTGCACGTTTATGGGGATTCTGAAAGGCTGAGAAGAACAGCTGGAGGAGATCGTGTTGCCATTAAATATCCAGACAATGATGCGTGTCTGATGTCTCTGATCATGATAATTATTAGCCTGGAAAAGGAAGGCTGTTCATTCCGCTTGGTTTCAGGCATTGAACTAAAAGAACACAAGAAAGGGGAAGGTGGGTGAGGGATGGATGGTTGGAAATGAGATCACAATTACCACTGCCATTAGCACCTATTCTGCTGCAACTATGTACAATCAACTTAGGTTTGGAATATTCACCTTCTCAACCGTTAACAAAAAAAAAAAAAAAACTTGGGTTTGGAATAAAAAGTTACATATTGAATCAACAACTTTTTTTAGTTTAAAATCACAGAGAAGATGATCATTATTTTTTAAGGGGGGGTGGGGGGTGGAAAAAAAATAAAACTTCTTAGAAGACTAGATTTTTTTCCTGTGGAAAATACATTTTTGACAGAGGCTTCCGTAAATTACAAGGACACATAGAACACTTCCACTTGTTCTAGATTAGGGTAAAAGCAGTTGTCAATGACCTCCAAAGGCAGGAGTTTCAGAACAACCAATCTCTTGCTCGGGCTTTGGCTGACCAGAGTTCGTGATGTCGTGCAAGCACAGCTAATTGTCCCCCACGACAATGCATGTGAAAAGCGAGCACGCAATTATGAGCAACTACTTATCCACGCACTATCGCTGGTGCCATGATGATTCATGAATGGTACCTAACACGGTCTTTGTAGCGCTGCTCTCAATCAATCAGTGCACACTCTTGACTTATCTCAACCCCTGCGTCAAGTTGGAAAGTAAATCTCCGTGCAAAGATTTCGAAGCTTTCAAGCTGCAATGTCCTGAGAAAAGGTGATAGAAGATAGGTCAGGAAGAGTCCCAGTATATATGACTGCAACATGATTAGAGAGTTCACACTGGATAGCTGTCTCGATTATCCATCTGGTGAACAGCAAACAACGTACAGACAGTAGTGTTCACAGTATCAGCAAGTGACAGGGGTGTGCAACCAAACCAAGACCAGCCCTCTCGGTTTCTCGTGAATCTTGAGGCACTGCTCACATGTCGATGGTTCCCCAGTTGACAAGCCTCTGTATGGTACTGCCTGCATCCCATCATCTCGACATGAATTGGCACTTGGCAGGTTCATTGCATGTTGTCCCACATTTGGAATATTATCCTCGTCAGCTATGACAGGATAAATGTGCAAGTAGCAGAACCATCACGATTTTACCAAACAAGTAAGTCTAAAGATCATGGTCCATCATTCATTCTTTCCACTGTCAATCTTCTGAGACAATAACAGTAATGGAAATGAGTAGGCACTCTGCAGTACTGGAGCATAAGCAATTATTGCATCAAATGCTGCTGATGCAAACAATGTCGTACACACACATGGACATGGTAGACCGTAGACCTACTCTGCCAGGCAGATCAATTACTAGGCAAATCAAATTGCACCGCCTAAGTCTCATATCATAAAAGCTCATGTATGCACTCTGCTGCCTATCAATAATCGTAACATTATGTTTCAAGCAATGGTCCCTACATCCTAATGCTATTCACTAGTCTATTTGAACCAAAGGAACCATTAAGAGAAGATCTTGGATAAGACCAACCAATCTGGACTATCCAAATGATACAGTTGCTACTGCAAATGATAAGCAGAATTTTGTAATGGCCTTTGGAAATTTTGCTTTTCCTCCGATGTAACATGGATGGAACTTGTCAGTTTTGTTACTCTTAAGTATGACTGCAAATTGATAGAAATAGATACATTTGATTGAGTTGAGATCGGACCACTTTGATCTTCTGTCTCAAACCACAGATCCTAAGTTCCACGCCATTGATAAATCTGTCTTGTCAGGTATCTGATCTTCAGATACTTCCGTGTCACAGCATCTTTCAATCACAATCACATTTTTATGAAGCTTTTTGGTGTCAATTATTACTACCACACGCATGTTCGGCTGAGATTATAATCAACTTTTAAGCTGAAATGGATAATAAGTTGAAACAAGGCATTTGGTATTCCATCTAGAAACACTAGTAAGCCGAATGTTCCAAAAGGGTCTTTGACACATTTCTAAACAGAGGACGGAAGTTTTTAATAACAGGACGTCTGATTTTGCATATAATTTAAATTCCCATTTTCAACATTATATGATCTTATGAACTTTATTTCTTTTTCAGATGAAGAAGGTCTATTTTCTAGATCCTTACAGCCAAAATGAAAATTTAACAGTCTAGAATTATTATAACATTCCAAATGATAAAGGATTAAGGTCTTTATATAGAACATCCATTTGGAAATGTGATATACCCTTTAAAATTAAAATTTTTACTTAATTGGTGCTTCATAATAAAATTCTGTCAAGATCTAACTTATCCAAAAGAGATTGACATGACCCACTCCATTGTGATATCTGTGATGCATACAAAGAATCAACATTACTCATTTTCCTATATCTAAAGGAATATAGAAATTTTTATTAATTAATGCTACAAACCTTCTATGTAACATTAATATCTCAAAAAAAAGTTCATTGTACACTACTCTTAAATTTAACGTTAGTCAACAAGCTACTATTCCAGTAATGAATGATTCTCCTCAAACCACTGCACCAACTACTGTATCCAACTCCTCAAACAACAAAGGACTCTTAATTAAACAATTACTTGGTGTTTTGTACATTTTCAATAGACTTTTATTTGAAAACTACTTGTATTTTTTTGATCTGCTTCCTCTAGTTTGCCTTATTGCCTTATCCAACTTTAGTTCTCTATTGTGAAATATTTTTTCTCCTTATATTAATGGAGAACATACTCTATATAATTTTTTTATACTAGGTGGTAGTACTCGTAACAAGTGCAAACTCTAATTTAATATAAATATATTACCATTTACAAAAAATGAAAAAAAATGACCAATAGACTCCTCGTGCTTTGGAGAATGAATACACTTTTAAAAAAAAAAATTGTGAGACCGACTGTTATTTAATGGAACCCTATCATCAACTACATTTCATAAGCCATGTGAAAGTCGACGGATTCTTTTGTGAGTCCTTATTCCTTAAAAATGACCACCACTCATTTTTCTTCCAGGGTTAAAATGTCCAGGACTCAATTTCCTTCCGAGAACGATAGTGAGGCAGTTCTACTTGCAGATTAGGTGAAAAGCACTACTCTGTGACCTCCACGGCTGGAGTGCTAGAACTCCCATCTCTCGCTTGCCGATACCCTAGCAATAGCATAGTCCGTGTTATCGTGCAACAACAGCCGATTGTCGCTACAGACAAGTCCATCTGAAAAGGACGCACTCCACTATGAGCAACTTTAGGACATGTTTACCATCATTGTTGCCTTCCATGAGTAGTCCCAACAAGACCATTGTCACCTTTTTCACTGCAGTACTGCTCTCAATCAGTGCACACATGACTTTTTTGAACCAGCCTCTGCAAAGATAGTTTGATTTGATTAAACTGTAACGTTTAGGTCATTTCTTCATTGCTTGGGGAACCCAAAAAAAAAAAACTGTAACAGAGGATGCACAGGGCTAGAAGCTGCTTGTTCCCCTTACGAGGGGAAACCAGAAGTTCAGCAACAGAAATGCAGAATCCCCCGCCTAAACACTACAATTCCCCGTACAATATCACCACCTTTAAACCAACTACCATGGTGTAGTTGACTAGGAGGAGTGAAACTTTCACCTTTCTTTCAGGTTCAAATCTCACAGACCGCAGAGAGAAAATATATACATATTGATATCAAAAAAAAATAAATCACCACCTCTAAAACTTCACAGTTGCCTCACCTGTCAGGAATTTGAGTTCCTGTATTTGGTATTGCAAGTTTAGCCACCGACCAGAGATAATAAAGACGGTGTACCAAGTACCATTTGCATGACATTACATAAGCGAGTTCACACTGAATGACTGTTATCGATCTGATAAACAGCAATCATACAGTATTCACAGTATCGGCAAGTGACCGAAGTATACAACCAAGACCAGCCCTCGCAGTAAGTTTCTCATGAATCTTGAGGCACTGCTCGCACGTCGGCCGGTCCCCAGTTGACAAACCTCTGTATAGGTACCTGCATCTCATCATCATGAAGTAAATTGGCAGAACCATTGTACGTTGTCCCACATTTAGAAGCTTATGGCATGTGAAGGAAACATGTAAACAGTATGAGATGCTGTAGTATTAACAGAGAAGGAAAGCATACTAAAAGCATCATCTGAAATATTATTCTGGTTAGCTATAACAGAAGATGAAAATGCTAGGGGGAACCACCACAAGTTTACCAAAAAGTGAAGACTCGTATTAAGATCACCATGGCCAACACTTTTTGCATAAAAGTAGGATAGGTTCCATTATTCCTTGTCTCTACTTAGCATATGTCAATGACTTCTGTTCTGACAGCTAACAATAATGAAATGACTAGACACTGTCACTGAAACTTAGCACTAATTGTATTAAATGCTGCTATTATAACTAACGTTATCTACACACTTGGTAGACCAGCTCTGCCAGGTGTATATCAATTACTTTTGCACGAAAAGTTTTAGATCATAAAAGCTCATGCCTGCTACCTATCAATATCATAAACATTATGTTTCAACTTTCAAGCAATGGTCCCCAAATCCAACTCAATATCGACTAGTCTAGGGCCTCTATTACAAGTCCAGTGGACCTTTTACAAATATCTATGCAAGGTTAAAACTAGACCTCCATGGATCAAGAGACACGACTGTGCAAGATTTTATTCATCTGGTCCTTAGGCCAAGGAATTGCAACCACCTAGAGCCTAATTACTCAAGAACCTAGTAATAGTACACAAGAGAGAACTACATACAGTTTTGTACACCTGGGCTTCAGTGCAGGCAACGGCAAGTACTCAAAGCTTAATTATCCATGATCTTGGTAGTTTAAGAGAGATGGCTAAGTTTTATTCATATGGTTTTTAGGGAAGGAATTGCAACCAGCAAGAGCCTAATAAACCTGTGTATCTCGGACACATCCAGCGCTAACTGACACTTCCAAAAACTTGCAACAGTCAGTACCGCACAGATCAGTCATCTTTAATGATCGTTACAGCAGATAAACATTGCATCAGTCATTTAATAATTATTACAGACAACATTATGAACTGCATATCAAGCTTTTCTGTGACAATCAGTTCTAAACCACTTTTAAGTTTCTTCATGCATTTCAACAATTATCAAATTACCCAGTTTATTATTTTCATCCAAATCCTAGCATCCCAGCCACATGAAAGGCATGACCTAAATCTAGGCATTTCTGGCCAGTAGCCATAGCAGGACCCTGCAACCTGTATTCCAGTCATTTCCTATCCGTAATGAACAGAATTACTTGTTCACTACTTCAGTGCCACCCACGGTTCTAAATGTTGATTTCGTGTCGGACTTCGATAAGTTGAAAAAACAAACATGTGTTGGGAAAATATTGGTATGTCGAAATTGTGTTGGTGGAAACACGATAAAATTTTTTTTACATTTGTTTATAAAACTTCCATTTCAATATCATGTCGGAGTCGTATCGGTAAATTGAAAATAAGACACGTGTCGGTGAAATTTCGGTGACACGCGTAGACATTTGGTACCATGGTGCCACCAGGCCATGTTTGACACGACTTTACACTCAAATACTGTACCTTCCTGATCAAATCATACTTTAGAAAGTTGTCGCCCCAATAAATTGCAAAACAAGACTCCGATAAAAGGAACCTCCAAGCAGGAAGAGGGAAAAAACTAATAACATAAGTCACCAACAAACACACAAACAGACATTAGTCCACCAATAACGTGGGACAAAGACCTTTCCTGAGTTCCTAGACAAAAACATCAAACAGAAACACAAGACAAAGTAATCCAATCCCATCTGTCTTCGACCATGCCAACAACAGATCAAACTCAAAAGCCAGCAACAGACCCAACCACTCCAAACTAATCAGCACCATTTTGTTCTCAATGTGCACGTATCCTGAAGGACTCTTGTATTGCATTCAAGCCTAACTGTTGACCAGATTATTAGAGGAATAGGCTCAAAAAATTGGTTGGTCAACTTCTTTTGAGGAACAGTTGGCTTTTCTGAGGGATTGACAGTTTGCAGACAGTTTGACTTTGGGCCAGGAATTCATGAATGATATCTTCGTTCCCACAGAGGCTCTGATCTTTTGTGCAAGCTGGATTTCAAGAAGGCTGTGGTCATCATGATGTTTTTCCCATTTGCGACGGCCATGAGCCAAGGAAGTCCACTTTCTCCACTTTTGTCTAATTTAGTGGTTAACTTTCTTACTTGTGTTGAAGGCCAGACAGTACGTGGCACTGATAGGAGGTTATCACATCTTAGTATCTGGACAATGCTTTTTTCAGGCATCAGGAGGTGGATATAGTGGGTAGGAGGTGGATACAGTGGGGGCAATCAGCTCACTGGGAGGATAATCCCCCCAACAGTGAAAGACGTATTCTCATTTCAAACACGTTAATAGGTCTAGTGGAGAGCATCCCAACCTAAGTTAAAGCGTAGAAACTAGGGCATAGAGCAATTGAAACATTTGAGTTAAGGAGGGAGATTGGTGATGCAAAGAGAAATTTTGAGAGCAAGCCCAATATTCTACATGTTTGTTTTTTATTACCTAAGGAGTGGTGCACTGTTTGGAGAGTCTGATGAAGAAAAAGTTGTGGTATGGTAAAAAAAGGAAAGTAGGGCCAATTTGCTGAGTTGGTCTGCTGCATTATTCGAAAAAAAAAAAGGACCATGTAGCTGTTGGTTTTATTAACCATATCTTGATTTTGATGATAATAAAAGACAAATGTGTTTTATGAGAATATTTCATAATTCATATATGCAAAGAAGACCATTGAAGAACTCAGAAGATTCAAGCATAAAAAGAAAGATATTTGAAGAAGACAGAGACCTACGTACCACTAAGAAGAATTCAAGATGAAGGAAAAGGAGAAGAAAAATTAAATAATATTTGTAATTATTTTGATGTAATTTTCTATTTATTCGTGTACCTAAGAACTTGTAATAATCTCCCAAATATCCACATAGAATCATAGAAAAATTGCCTTAGCTCCAAAACCAATCATTCATTGAAAAACATTTATTATAGGACTAAGGGTATTTTCGACATATCGAATTTCCTTGGTATACCGAAACATATGCAGATTAGAAAATCAGAAAAGAAACTTAGAACGACATACCGAAATTCACCAGCATACCGAATCAGAGATTTTATACTCGATCGTTGTACATTTCCGTCAACCGTTTTGATTTCGACATACCAAATCAGTAGCCGTTGCTGAATGTTAGAGAGACGTTAGACACATTCTTATACCCATGTTTTCCTATAAATAGGCCTTCATTCTTCACTTATTGAGGGCACATACTTCATATCCCATATAGAGCTTCAAGCTACTCAAGTTTCCAAACATTCCACTCCAATTTCATTAGAAAAACTTCCAAGGCAAAAGTGTTCCATTTCCATCCATCCACGTAGCCTGAAAGTATTTAGGAGACTATAAAAGAGTTGTAATCTTCATCCTTATTGAGTGAGTTCTTCTCCGGATTGAGAGAAGGAAGCAACGATTTTTTTCGAAGCTTGGTGAAGATTCGTCAAGAGTGTACGACACGATCTTGGCCCGGAACAAGATTAGGTTAGTGAAATTCTCGAGGGGTTCTCGAGGAGTGGACTAAGCTGGGGAAGCTAAACCACTATAAATTTATTTATGCATATCATTATCTCTTATCATTTTCTTTGTATGCTTTAGTTTAATATCCAAATTCCTCAACTTACATGTCATTTACTTAAAAACTTAAAATTTGTTAAATAAAATTTAATATTGTAAATATTTTTATTAAATCACTATTCACTCCCCCTCTAGTGAAGCCTAAAGATCCTAACAGTAGCTGTTTTAAACTGCAGCTAACTCGATTTTCGGAAGGTACCGTCTCATTTGGGCCTAAAATGATACATAGTTGAATAATAAATGGCCATTTAAGCCTATGTAGGCCATCTAACAGGCATTTAGTTTGATACATGTGATCTTGTAGACGACTATTTAATTCTATAGTTCTTCCTCACCTGTCCAAAATTGCAACTCTGACTTCCTTTGCCACCTTTTACATTCTACATTCAATCTCATATTCTTCCATTATTGAAATATGAACATTCAACTCAAAATCAATTAACTATGACTGGAAGAGTCTAATATATATATAACTACAAGTTTAGTCTTTACTTTTTTCCAATGTAAGACTATTTTAATATTCTCCCTCACTTATAGTATCTTTTTAAATCTTACAAGTAATTTCTTTTAAACATAGATGGATGTGTATAGACAAATAATAATTCACTCATAGATATGAGAATAATGTCAGAACAGAATATAGGGCTGATCAAGCAAAAATTCACTCATAAATGAGAATCTTACCGCAAAATCAAGGCTATCGTAGATATGCTAGTCACTAAGTAGGTGACCGCTGTGGTTCCCAAATTCTTGCAAATGACAATTATTCGGTTGGCACTATCATTTGGATATTTTAAAGTCTCTTGAATACCATGATAAAATATGAACATCTGACTCAAAATCAACCATGTTATTATTATTCAAAAGACTCCAAAAAGCATTACAAAACTCCTATATATATATAGGAGATCACAATAGTAAATGGATATCTATATAAAGATCCATATAACCCAATTATTCTAACATTTCCTCCATCTGGAGTATATATATCATACATGCCCACTTTGTTACATGTCCAATTTGTTACATATATCTGCAAGTCACTCAGAAGATAAAGTGAAAGGAGTAAATGTGTAGTCATTCATCACAACATCTCTGATATAGTAGCAATCCACCTCCACATTGGCATGGGAGATTGACGAGAAAATCCCAACTCTATCATAAGGGATCTAAGTCACAACATCCTGCAAGTAGTGTGTACTATGAATTTGTATAACTATATTATGATTTTGCACTCGATCTATACATAACATTCTTTTACTTCTTTAAGTGACTAGATTTCCTTCTACATGAGTACGATATCTATATGTAGATTTTCCGTCTTTTTATCTCTTGCATAATTGGAATCTGAATACGCTTCAATTTTAAGATATTTATGTTTCTTATATATAAGGCATTTTCCTAATGAATTCTTAACATAGGCAAGTACATTAAATGCACCCTTCCAATGAGCCATCTTAAGCTTTTACATAAACTGACTGAGTAGTCCTACTACATAGGAAACATCATGTTATGTAACTATTAGATAGATAAGTTTCCCAACTAACCTTCTGTATCTATCCACATCATCAAATAATTTAGACGAATCATCCCAAAAATCTAGATTCTGCTCAACAAGTGTAGTTTTAAGTTTGAATCCCAACAATTCGATTTCCTGAACCAAATCAAGAACATATTTCTGCTGAGATAGGACTAAACCATGTTTGTTGTGAGCAAACTTTATGTCCAAAAAATATTTAGGTTTTTCTATGTTCTTTGTAATGAACTGCTTCCTGAGATATTTCTTTGTTTCTTCAATCATAGAGATATCATTATAGGAAGCATATCATTAATATAAACAAGTATGACACAATCCTTATTGCTCAGCTTCGTAAAGATAAAGTAGTCTACTGCACAACAATGACAACCATTACATAACACAACTTGATTGAATTTCTCAAATCATACTCTTAGATTTTGCTTTAGCTTATAAATAGTTTTCTTCAGAAGACAAACTTTGCCTTTCCCCTTGAGCAACATACTTTAAAAGTTACTTCCCATTTTGTTAGATTGCCATCAAGGAAGGCATTTTTGACATCCCAATATTATATACTCTAAGAAAGATTGACAACGATAGATAGAAGAACTCAAATGGAATTGAATATAGTCACTGGAGAAAATGTCTCATCATAGTCTGAGTGAACCCTTTTGCAACCAATCTTGCTTTATATCAATTTACAAAGTCATTTGATTTATACTTGATAGTATAAACCCATCGACACCCAACAATAATTGTATTTGCTGATAGAGAAACCAACTATCATGTTTCTTTAGATAGTAATGCATTTATTTCCTCATTTATTGTAGCCTTCTAATGTGGTACTTACATAATCTTTATGTAGTTCTTGGGAGTAGACTAAGAACAAAGAGACAAACCAAACTTATGGTACATAAGGTGAAAGCGATCGTATGAAACAAAATTTGAAATATGAAATAAGATGAGCAAGGACATACCTTTTACCTTTACACAAGGCATTTGGTAGAACTCAGGAGGTGATGGAGATGGATTCACAGGAATGGATACAGGAATGGTAGGAGTTTGAAGTGGTGATTATACCCATAGACGATGTGAATACACCTGTAAAGGAACAGTAGAGTGGGTACTAGACACCCGTAAATTATCAATTAACATATTGACAAACAGAGGAAGAGAAATAATACTAGCAGTATCATTGAATTGTGAAGAACTAAAATAAGTCATGAATTCAAAGAAAGTCACATCAACATAAGTAAAATTCTTTCTTTAAGTAGGATTATAGTACTTATATCCCTTTTAAGTCATAGAGTAATCTACAAAAACACATTTCACGACCTTAAGAGACAGTTTGTGAAGACTAAGAGTTAAAATCTGCACAAAATAGACACTCTCAAACACAAAAAGTGGCAAGTGAAAAGTGAGATGATCAAACCATAGTCTCAAAAAAAAAGTCCCTATGAAGCACAGTAGATAGCATCCTATTAATGAATCATAACAACATCAGACCATAAGTATTTTATCATGATTGTATAAACAATATCTATGATATGACGATGTTTTCTCTTAGATATCCCATTTTATTGGGAGGTATAAGGACAATGGTATGATGAATGATACCTCGAGAAGAGCAAAAGTTTTCCATATTATGTGAACAAACTCAAAAGCAATGTCAATGAAATATATACTACCTGTCATGCGACATGTAGCACCAAAATCTAACACTCAGGAATTTCCAAAAGAAACTAAGAAAACACCCGTATCCGAAGTAGTAGCATGTGATCTAGTGGGTGTAGTTTGACTTACATGAGTAATTTGAATAATGAGTGAATCAAGGTTAGGTTTTACTAGTGCTCGAACAAAAGAATCAACAACACCTGTTGTCATTTGTGCATACGTCGGTTTGCCAAAAAGATCTTAATCGACTGAGAATAAATCAAGTAATCGATACTGTTCAACTTAACAATTGTTCCAACTAAATTCTTCATCAAATAATCCGACAATGTGAAATCGACAAAAGGTTTCGATCCATCATGTGGAATGGACAGATGCACTACACTGAAGGCGACATGAAGCAAATGGCAATGAACTCTACATAACGGTAATCATGTCGATGTAGAGTGATAGAGAGGGATGAGAAGAGTAGAGGCTTCTTTACATCACCACAAGTAAAACCACCGTGTCAATCAACCCTTCCTAGAAAAGGGATGGAAAGGAGATGCTAACATCGACGACTTGCTATAGTGTTTCCGACAACTACGACTATGTTTCTAGCAACTACTACAGTGTCGTCGGCAGCTACTACAACATTTTCAGGGACGTTTGGTGGTGACGGGTGAGGGTGGGTTAGGTTTAAGATTTAGCTTTTGATACCATGTTGAAATATGAACATTCAATTCAAAACAAAATGACTATGAGTGAAGGTGTCCCTCTACATATAACCATAAGTTTAATCCTTAATTTTCCAATGTGAGACTATTCCACCAACCTTGTCTCATTTTTTATATTCAAAATCTATTTATGTAGTATATATAAAAAACACATATTTAGATGAGAAGATACTTGTTGATGAACTCCAATGTATATCAACAAAAACATAGTTGATATTCCACAAGTATGGAGGTTAGTGTATAACAAAACCAAATGACACAATAGCCATGCACATGGGAAGAAGGAAAAAGGAAAAAAAAAGGAGAATATAGGGGTTAATGTGCAATTTACACAAGAGCAGCAGTAAACCCAACAATTGTACCCATGTATGTAGGAAGAAAAGGAGGAACAAGAAGAAAAAGGAGAAGAGGGGGGCTCACTGGTGCCGACGTATGTATGCTGAAAAAGCCACGAATTTATATCCGTACATATGATGGACACAAGGAACACATGCACAGAGGAAGAAAAGAAAGAGTACCTTGTCAGAGAAGAATGCAACCCAACACCGCCTTGATCACCGCACGTCTAAGAAGCCCTCATCATTACTCCAATCACCTCGACACCAACCTAACTGAGCTCAACACGAGTAAGAATGAAAATCACACACATGCATGCAGCATGAGAAGAGAACCCAAATCAAACCCAAACTCAAACCGTGTCTCAAACACTACAAGAGCTCACCGGTGAACGCCCACTGTCTCCCGCACCTCCGAACCGCACCAACACATGCAAGAAGGCCAAGAACACAAGTATTCTAATAAGAAAACAAGCACTCCCACTTGTATACATCCATGTAAGAACCTCCAAGGGTCCTAAAAATCCATCATTTCCTACCTAAATGATCAATTACATCTAATAGATCACAAAAATCCATTAGTTTCAAGGATTAGCACCATAAAGAGAAAAGAACACAAACAATCAATAACAAACTTGATTATTCCAAAAGATCCTTAAGTCGATTACATATATATCTTCCCACATACATCATGGGACTCTAAGACCCATAAATCAACCCTAAAATCCCTCAACGCACTAATCCTGAGGTGACCAAAACGTACCAATTATACACGAACAACCCAGGAAAGAAAAGGAAAACTCTGAATGTTACAGCCTACCACCATAAAAAGAATTTCGTCCCTGAAATAACTCCAATGCGAAAAGGTAAGGGTATTGGGTCCAAAGGTCCTCTCGCTCCTATATGGCCTCCTTGACATTATGATATTGCTGCTAAACCCTTATGATGTCGCTACAGTACAAGGACAAGACGTAACACCTTATACCTCGGCACTTGCTCCTTCCTATCAAAGATCAGAACAACATCTTCGACGAAGGTCATGTCCTCCTCCAACTCATCTAATTGAATCGAAATCACCTCAATCAAACACTTCTACAAAATGGAGACATGAAAAACATTGTACATGGATGACAGCTCCAAAGATAACTCAACACCGTAAGCTACTTGGCCAAACCTCCTAGTCATGTATGAATTTATAAATCAAAGGTTCAGCTTCCCTATTTTTCAAACCTCACCACGCCTTTGACTGGTAATATCTTCAAAAACACATAGTCTCCTACCTCGAGTTCTAACAGCCTCCATTTGTTATTGGCATAACTCTTCTACTGACTCTATGCAATCGCTAATGTCCTATGGATCAATCTACATACAACTGCACAATCCCAAGACTAATAAGTTATCGTTCCCCCACCTTGTCCCAACAGGTAGGTGACCTACACTATCTCCTATATAGAACCACATAGGCAACCATCCCGATGCTAGAGTGAAAGTAAAATAAAAAATAAGTAATCCTCCTAGCTCCCTTTTTGGTCCAAAGCACTGGCTCACAACATATCCTTCAAGATCTAAATAATTTGCTCTAATTGATTGCCAGATTGAGGATGAAAAGTTGTGTTGTAATTCAACACTACATTTAAAGCCTCCTACAATGATCTCCAGAATCTCAAGGTAAAACGTGTCTTTATCGGACAGAATAGAGACAGAAACACCATGCAAACAAATAGACCTCATAGGCAGCCATCCTGATGTAAGAGTGAAAGAAAAATCAAAAACAAATAATCCTTCCAACTCCCCTTCTAGTCAGAAGCATTGGCTCGCAACATATCCTCCACGATCTAAATAGCCGACTCTAATTGATCGTTAGATCGAAGATGAAAAGTTGTGTTGTAATTCAACATTGCATTGAAAGTCTCCTGCAACGATCTCCAGAATCTCAAGGTAAAATGCATCTTCATTGAACACAATAAAAACAGAAACACAATACAAACAATCTCTGAGACATAGTTCAACTGGCTGTTGCAGTGGAAGATTCACATGCATCACCCACACGGTGTCATTCTTTTTCCTGGTCTTCAATAACCCAATCACAAAGTCTACTGTCACATGTTTCCATTTCCATATGAGACTATCTAGAAATTGCAGGGTCCCATCAGACTTCTATTACTAACTACCAAGTCATACATTTAACCATATACTCAATAATATCTTTCTTTTATCTCAGGCCACCACCAACACAATTCAGGTCTCGATACATTTTCATGCTTCTAGTATGTATGGTACACTTGGATCGATGAGCCTCGTTTAAGAGTCTCTGTCTAACCTCATCATCTTAAGGCACATACATGAGAAGATCATGCCTTACGACTCCATCCATCCCAAAAATGAAGTAAGACACTTCTTCAAACTTCATCTTCTTTAACACCTCATGCGTAAAAGAATCAAATTGTTGAGAAGCAATAATAAACTCTACTAGCCTTGGAGCATACAAATAGATTGACTACCCAAGCACCACCATACGCCTAAGGTCATTCTCTGGGCCTACATACCACCAAATCTTCCAACATCTGTCACTCCTTAACCATCACGCTCACACATAACGTAGTGCATTGACTCAGAGCATCTACAACTACATTGACCCTCTTTGAGTGATAGGACAAGCTAAAATCATAATTTTTCGACTCAGAGCATCTACATCCATCAACATTGCCTCATATTTAGGTATTTTTGAGTGAAGATATACTTCAAACTCTCGTAAACAATAAAGATCTCAAATTGTTCATTATACAAATAGTAACACCAAATCTTCAGTGCGAACATTACTACAACAATTTTAAGATCGTGAGTTGGGTATTTTTTTCCATAGGCCTTCAGCTATTGTGAAGCATAGGCCACCACGTTGTCATGCTGCATTAGCACAAAACCCAACCCGATTCCACAAACATCATAGTGAACAGTGAAACCATCACTTTCAGAAGGTAACATCAATACAAGAGTGGAGGTCAAACGAACCTTCAACTTATTGAAACTCTTCTCACAAGACCAATTCCATTCAAAATGGACTCCTTTTTTTATCAACCTAGTGACTAACGCAGTTATTGTAGATAAGTCTCCAATAAATCTTCAATAATAGCCCACAAGTTCCAAAAAACTGTGATCTCTATCACTGATTTTGGCCTCTCTTTGTTGTTTATTGCTTCCACTTTTGCAGGATCAACATTGATTCCTTTCCTTGAAATAATATGACGAAGGAATATTATCTTGCTCAACCAAAATTCGTACTTCAAGAATTTTACATATAATTGATGTTCTTTGAGGATTTCCAAAACCGTTCTTAAGTGTAAACTATGACTTTCAACATTAGGAAAATACAAGAACATCATCTACAAAAACTACAACAAATTAATCTAGATATGGCTTGAACACCCTGTTCATATCAAAAGGTATGACCAAAAACTTAAAATATCCATACCGTGTACGAAAAGCAATTTTTGAAATATCAACATCCTTAACCCATAGTTGGTGATACCATAACCTTAAATCGATCTTTGAGAAAACTAAGGCAGATTGCAATTGATCAAATAAATCATCAATTCTAAGCAATAGATACTTATTCTTGATAATGATCTGATTGAACATTTAATAATCAATACACAGTCGAAGTGATCCATCCTTTTTTTGAACAAATAAGATTGATGTTCTCCACAGAGACACGTTCGATTTAACAAGTTCTTTGCCAATCAACTCCTTAAGTTGATCCTTTAGTTTTTTCAATTCGACTGCTGCTCGATTTTGAGTCCTTGAAATCAATTTTGATCTTAAAAGAGGCAAAAGAAAGCATGGGGCTTGTGGCTCAGGATCCAATGGGTCCATAATAAACGTGGAAAGCTTATGACATGACTTATAGGCAGAATTGAGAAGCCTGGTTCATGATATCTCCCATGCCTTGGAGCAGAGCAACAATAGATTTACACACCTGACAAAAAGAATCAAACTGACGAGGACCCTTTGCCTTTTCCATTGAAGCTGCTCTCCTTGTACTTTTCGTATTCTTCTTTAAAATGAGATGCCATCTCCAACATTTCCACCATAAACTGGCACCAAGAGGTTGCAACTTTCATCTTCAACGCCGACTACAACATATTCAGAGCCTCTTTGCCCTACAATTCTCAAAGTAGAAGATTTGCGTAAATCACTCCAAATGAGCAAACTCCCTCGTACTCCGCCACAGTTCTACTCTACGAGCGATTGCTGAGCTCTCCATTAAAACAATCTTAAACATGCATTGGAAAATACTTCTTATAGAAACATCATGAAAATCCTTCTACCCTAGTTTAATTGTAACTATATCAGGGAACCTCCAACATCGTGTAGACTCCCACCACATATCAGCACTTCCTTTCAATATATACATAGCTAGACACACCCAATGTTACTCTAAACACACTATACTCTTTAGCATCTTCTGAATCTGCAACAACTAGTTCTCACATTCCTCAAGTTTAACGTTTCCCTTGAACATTAGCAACTTCATCCTAATCAGTTGATCTAGCCATACATCGTCGGTAGATCTGTTGCTACTCTGTCCAAAGGCATGAGAGATACCATGGAATAGACTTCTCAATTCTGCATGTAAGTCGTGCCCTGTTGGACCTCTTGTTTACATTGAACTTTGGATCCCAAGTTAGAAACCATATCCTTTTCCTTGCTTTTCTTAGGATTGAGACCGATTTCAAGGACTCTATTCAAATTAGTACCAACAGAATTGAAAGAGCTCAATGATCAACTTCTAGAGCTTATACGCAAAAGACTTGTTAGACCGAACGTGCCTCTATAGTAAGTACTAGTCCTATTTGCTCGAAAAAAGAAACCAGATCACTATCAAGAATAAGTATCCATTGTCTAAAATTGATGATTTATTTGATCAACTATGGTTTGCCTCAGTTTTTTCAAAAATCAATTTGAGATCAGAGTATCACCGACTAAGAATTAAGGATGTTGATATTTCTAAGACTACTTTCTGTACATGGTATGGACACTTTGAGTTTTTAATTATACCCTTTAGTTTAACCAATGCTCTAACCGTGTTCATAGATTTGTTTAAGCCATACCTAGACCAATTTGTTGTAGATGATGTTCTTTTCTTTTCGTGGGACAAAATTCTTTTAAAGTAGGTAAGGTGTAACATCCAGAGTTTTCCTTTTCTTTCATAGATTTTTCGCGTATAATTGGCACATTTTGCTCACCTTGGGATTAATGCGTTGAGAAGATTTCAAGGTTGATTTATAGGTCTTAGAGTCCCATAATGTATGGAAAATATATATGCAATCAAATTAAGGATCATTTGAAATAATTAAGTTTATTATTGATTGCTTGTGTTCTTAGCTCTTTATGGTGTTAATTCTTGGAATTAATGGGTTTTTAGTAATCTATTAGATGCTATTGATCATTTCGGTGGGAAATGACATATTTTTAAGACCCTTGGACATTTTTACATGAATATGTGTAATTAGGAGTGTTTGTTTTCTTGTTAAGATATTCGTGCTCTTGGCCTCCTTACATGTGTTAGTAGGAGGGCCTTTTTGTGGTTTGTTGCATGGGGAGAGTTAAGCTACCAAGGCTTGTAGCCTCACATGGGGGAGGGTTATACAAACCCACCCACTCAACACTGGATTTCATTACCACCGCCTAAGTTTGTGTTATCAAGAGGGAGAGTGTGAAAGGAAGAAAGGGAAGCCTATGTGGGACTTTGACAGAGGAAGCGAGCTGAGGAGCTCATGCATGCAACGAGAGTGACTCCGTAGACGCTAGCTCCTCCATTTATGATCCTCATTGATGCTGCTACAATTCCGACATGCTCAGAGGTGGGAAGGTTGTGTTTGGGTTGCTTAGGGTTGGGGGGGTGGTGTCGAGCCTAATGTCACCCACTTGTATTGAGGTAGTGCCAAGGTGCAAAAAGGAGGTTTGGAAGCACGAAAGACAACGGACATTGGCTGGTGAGCTCGTGCAGTACACACGATTTAAGTTTGGATTCCGAAGTATGTTGTTTAGGTTCTATTTGGGTTTTCTTCCCATGTTGCATGCATGCGTGCGATTCTCATTCTTATTTGTATTTAAGAAGGTGTCAAATTCAGTTAGGTTAGGGTTAAGGTGATTGAAGCAATGACAAGGGCTTCTCCAACGTACGATAATAAAGGCGGTGTTGGGTTGTATTCTTCTCCAATGAGGTACTCTCTCTTTTCTTCATCCTGTGCGTGTGTTCCTTACCTCTGTCTTGTGCACAACGTGCCTTCTCCAATGTACAACGGCGAGCCCCTTCTTCTCCTTCTTCTTCTTCTTCTTTTTCTTCTTCTTCCTACATGTATGGGCATAGTTGTTGCGTTTACTATTGCTCATGTTTAAATTACACATTAGCCCTAATATTCTCCTTTTTCTTCTTCTTCTTCCTTCATCCTACATGCATAACTACTATGTCATGTGATTTTGTTATACACTAACCTTGATACTTGTGGAATATCAATTATGTTTTCTGTTGGTTTTGGTTAACTATTGCACTTATGGAAAATCGCACACTAGTCCTCATTTTTTTTATATATCAATTGTTTCCTTTAACATGTAATAACATATGAATAGTGGAAAGAGTAGATACTTTGCATATAAATGAATATACATTTGTATGGAAATTATTGTTGGTTTCGATACATTTTGCCTTGTAAATAATTTTATGTAAATTGTGATTTAATTGAAGCTTTCTGGTTTAAAATAAACTCTCTTATTGGTTTAAAAAAATTCCTTATGATATTGAAATAATTATTTAAATGTGTCCTTGTCCATTGATTTTGTTGGTATCAAGAAACCAAAGATTATGTTGACTAGACCAGGAAACGACGGTATCTCTGCATGGTCACACACAAGTCCGAGGTTGAGATACGAGATTTTCTAGACTGATAGGACAAAGACAGTAAAAACCTTTAGGTGGCCGAGGTCCTCAAGATACTATCAGAGGCGTACTCTGCTACTGTTGGCCAAAGCAAGATATACAAGTGTCTTGCTTTTAATAACATCCCATTAGTGAATAGTTGTGAGAGTTCTTTGGGACCCGAGACGATAAAGTGGCTCATTCATGACAGTATAATGTGCTTTAACAGCTGTTTATGGTGCAAAGTCGGTTACTTGACGCTGGACAATACAACGAGTTTTTGTTGTGTGAGCGATTTGTTCTTTAGTGGGTTTCTAGTTATCCTGATTATGGATTTAGTAATGGAAACAATGATGGATCCTCTAAATTTTTGTATTGAGGAAGTTCTATTTTTCTTTTGTGGATGGATCATGGATTTTCGTTTTAAGCTTTCAATTCTTTGTACTAATTCCGAGTTCTAGCACATTTTACTGGCATGTATTATCCACACGTTTGACTATTTCAGTAGACCTCTATAATTGTTTTAAATTGTTCTTCTCTTTGTTGTCTCTCATTTTGTGAGTAAGTGTTGAGTAACCTTCTAGTGGTCACTCATTTGCTGTTGTATTTTCTTTTTAAGTGCAGCTTAGTAAATTCGTTTCTGATGCATTTTGTGGAGCCACATGATCACACATCACAAGTTCTTGGATAAAATTGTTAATATTTCTTAATTTTTGAATATTTATTTTCTTTAACCTTCATTAATTATTTGTCTATTAGGAATTTAATGCTTGGTAATGATCAAGGTCGTTAAAGGGTAGGTACCTTTGGACAAAGAAGCTATAATAGCGACATAATTTGACATTAACAAGGGAAAAGACAATTAAGTGCCAAGGTTATGATGCAACCTCAAGGAAAAGGAGATCGAAGAGCCGACTTAACTATTGGGTAGTCTTGAAAGGCCCCCATGATCAACTGTAGGTTCTAATACTTGGATGTGCACGTGGAGCACAACAAATTATATAAGTTTGTGATGGATATTCTTTCCTCATAGAGAAAATACCACAAATACCACATTTTCCTTTTGACATTTGGATATAAAGAATCGAAGTTCCTTTAACGGTGAAATTTTTAATGTGGCAGCTAATTTAGGGAAGATTGATGACCAAGAGGAGGCTGCATTGGAAGAATTGGATGTTGATTGATTTATGGGATTGATCTGAAGGACACAAGACATTTTCTTTGGGTGTGGTTTCAGCCTTCAATTATAGGCCAAGTTGGGAGATTGTCTTCATCTAGATCTCAACGTTGTGGGTCAAGCAGACAAAGGGTTTTACTTTAAGACATTTGAATGCAAGTATCACAGACAAGGTTAGCCACAAGATGCTTCAGATGCTATTAACAGGACATTGGAACCTTTGGTTGATGAGAAACCACAAGGTGTTTAGTTATGAGTCTGGCTTTGTTTCTCTTATTTTGGAACATTGTATGCTTAGGATAGTACTTGGCTGATGCTTGTTTAGAAGGCTTGGAATTTTCAGGGAGATTGACTTTGTGTCTTTTTTCCCTTCTGTTGACGGGATCAAATCTTTTTGGAAATTGATATATAACAAAAGCTCCTTAATTCCCCTCAAATTGTTTTTAGCAAATGGATATTTGAACACAGAGTTCTTATCAAAAAGATAAGAAACAGCAAAAAAGGAGTATTCAAAGAAAGTAACCAAATCAACGAAGAAAACAACAAAAGGGAAGCCTTAGAAAAAACCTGAAGACCCTTAAAACCTACCAACACCTACAACCATGCCACAATAGAAGCATCACTGCCAACCCTATCCAGGCCCCAACTAAAAGACCTTTCAATCACCTAGTGAAAAGTTCTATCCCTTCACCTCCCAAGCTCCATTGTAAATCACTACTTAACATGATGGAGATATTGTATAAGGATTAAATAAAAAGAAAGTCAGAGGCAAAACAAACAAAGTGTGGCATTTTTCTTTTTGAAGATGGCCAAATTGGTTGGAACTCTCCATCACCAATCATCCCAACATTGAACTCTAGATCTTTCTCATACATAAGGGGAGTACGAGTAAACCATTAGGCTATCCACTAACGTGCAACAAATCATAAAGTGGAGCTTAAAAAAAACAGTAATAAATCAAAACTTCCTATATCGGTTGATTGGCCACCAATTAACCAATTACTAATTGGCCATTAATCGGTGGATTGTAAATAACATTGGTGGACTACATATCTCCTGCCCATTAAAAATACTCATATTGGCTAGCCTTATGATTAAGCAGCCTGTCAGACCCATTTTGAGAATAGCAATGTGGGATTGGAGGGTAAGTAAAAAGGAAGAATCCTGAAAGCCAATACCAGAAGTATATCTACCACAAAGATTACACAAAGAATATAAATTTTAACCATTTTCTAAATGGAACTGAGTATCTGAAGAAGCTTGAAGGTAATGAATGAGAAGATGGGGATGGATGAAACCTGTCTTAACAAAGGGAATATAGGAGCAGAACTGGAGACTTCCCATCAGGACCCTCTCGAAGATTTACCATGTGTGGAGGGTTCACCAGGATTCCAAGTCATGATCATAAAAAGTAAACTGTAATACTGGAAATTGCGGCATGAGTAAAACGCATGGTGAAAAGGGAAAAGAAACAAACCAAAAGCTTTAGCTCTAAGTTCCAACGATGACCCAAATGCATAAACTGTAGACTAGAATGGTACGTCACTGGAAGGTGAATTAATGGGACATATATTCTACAATTACAATTCAAGAAGATACAAGGAAGATAACCCATCAATCACATAGAAGATATATATGGTGTTGAAAATATTATGATTAAAATGAGATATGCCACATGACATGCTACATGTTCCTCGTCATTATCGACACTAGTGACTGTAGTCCTTATAACACCAGTACAGCCTGTTTTGATGTGGGTTTCATACCGATGGACCTACCAGCCCCTTCAACTTTGTACTTTCTTGGAAGCAATACACTCACAGATCTAAATTACATGATTGAGAAATAAATAAGTGAGGAACCTTTGGACAATGGTAGGGGGAAAATCTATATCAGCTAATCAGATTTTAATTATCCAAGAAATTGACCAACTTTTGAGTCTTGTTGATCAATACTTGTTTACATATCTACATCTTCACATCTCCGGATGCTCAGTCAGCTGAACCGAAATCTAGATGATGCCTCCTGACCTCCTCTGATTCAAAAAACCTATTACAAGCACTAGCGAGCTATCCAATTATTTGGGATGGCAAGACACATAAGTTCCACGGAGCAGCCTCGAATTATTCAATCTAGTACACTATAGATGACAAAGGATGCCCACTCATCCAGAAATTATCGTCAGTAAGAAATATCAATACCATCCAGTAGAACAGATGGAACATGCTCGCATGCCGAAACAATGAGTTGAAATACATGCTATCCAGATATTATTATAACCGAAATGCAAGTACTATAAAGGGAAAAAAAATAGTACAAAAAAAAAAAAGACAGAGAAGGATGATTACTTCATAAGGATGTCGTAGTACTCAGGATCCAAATACGTCATCATTCCATCCAAATCCCTTATCGCCATCAAAGCCCGGTGCACCACAATCCAATTCGCCGACTTCGACCGGAAAAAAGATCCAAAATCCAAGTCAACAAACGAAAACAACCCGAATCAACGGTAGACGGAACGAAAAGAAAAGGAGAAGGCAAAGTCTATAATACACCTTGCATCTTTCATCTTTGGTGATGGGAGGGGATCCTTCCAGCGCCGTTCTCAACGCCTCCACTGGCTTCGACCTGCAATTGAGCTCTCCGATCAGGGGGGACGGGACGTCATGATGGATGATGATGATGAAATATTTGAGGAGAGCAGGAAGTACTAGTGCTTAACTGTTTGATTAAGGTTTCGATCTTCCGGGATTTCTGCTCGATTCTCGTGATGATCGCCACCACGTTGTCCGCCTCCTGGAATCCCTCCCCTGCCATTCTCCCCCCGCTCCTCCTCCTCCTTCGCTACCGCCACCAAGTGGCACCACCTCTCTCTCTCTCTCTCTGTCTCTCTCTCTCTCTCTCGCTCGCTCATGTGGGTGTTGGGCTTGATGCAGGAGGCTGCTCGTAAAGAAGACCAAGCCCAATTTTGCGCTGTTCACGATGAAGGCCGAGTCGACACTTGTGTAGGTTTCCATCAAGTAGGTTTTCCGTTATTTCCACGAGGCATTTTGAATTCAGGGTCCGTTTTGGTAAAGTTTTAAATTTTGCATTTAAGTGTTGACCAGAGGTTGTGCATAATTATTGTAAATATAAAAAAAATTATTATTTCAAAAATTACATTCGTATGAGAAATTGGTAATATTTGACAGAATTATTAGACTATTGTAACATCTACGGAGAAATTATATACTTAAAAGTTGCCTAAAAACTACACTAAACAGACCGTTAGAACTAATTAGTACGTCAATAATTATTATGCAAGTGATTGTAAATCATTGTGAAGAATGACTACTGTTGATCATAGAGTGACGGCCTTGTTTTTGTTGTCTTATTAATATAAATAATTTGAATGTGTCTATGATATCAACATAGATATCAAAGATTTTAGTAAATATCGACATTTTTAATCTTAATCATTCGTTTATATATATAAATAATGAGATTTGTAACTGTAAATAAATATTTGTAACTATCAATAAGTAGATACGACTTTAATGAGACAACATCATAGATATCATAAAAATTTTCAAATAATATACATGTTTTGGTTATTAGAAAAGATAAAAGTGGATTTATAATTTATAAGAAAAGTTTAAAACAAATAAATATATTTTGTTTAAATAAATATCTATATCTTGTTTTTATTTGTATATTTTATCTCCAACCTAGTTTGCAAAGGACCATGTGTGAAACTGTCGTCGCGCAAGAGTGATGGCTTCGTGGATTATCCAACCGTTTTGACAGTGACGGTTTGTAATTGGAAAAAAATGTAATTTTAATATTTATTATAAATTATTTTATGAATATAAAAATGACCAAGTATGCAAAATATTCTTTTTAATAAGATATACAAAGACAATATACATTAAAAAGGATAAATCATTTGACTCATTCAACTTCTCTTCTTTTGTTATTTATTTATTGAAAGACATTTGATGAATGAGGAAAATTAAAAAACATTCATCGTTAGAAAAGAAAAACGTTCTCTCTCACATACTTTTTTTATAATTTTTTGATTTATAAAAGTTGTAGATGAAAGTTTCCTGCCTATTCATACAAATATAGAAAAAGACAAATGATAAAGGAAATTTGAAAATAATGTAACTAAAAAATTAAAATAAAAAACCTTCTCTCTATCTCTCTTTAATTTTGTGATTTATGGAAAGAAATAAGTTGAAGAAAGAACTTTAGAAAGATAAACATAATGAAGGAATTCAAATTTTGAAAAGTAAATAAATAAATTCAAAAAAACGTGACTACAGAAGAGAAATTTGTTGAAAAATCTTATATTTATTTTGATGATAATAATTTTATTGTGATTAAACACAAGTGACCATATAAGACCATATGAAGAATTCAAGTATTACATTGTAAAACATTCATATGAGATGTAATAATCACTCATTTGTATTCTTGAGATATAAAAAGGTATTGATATGTAAAGAAAGAAAGGATTTGTAATTCACATGTAAAACGACATACCGAATATTTTCGGTATACCGAATCAGGAGAAAACGGCACATCAAACGACACTGAAATTCAAAGAGAAAATGAAACTGCAAGCAAAACGGCATATCGAATATTTTCGGTATACCGAATCAGGAGAAAACGGCACATCAGGCGGTACACCGAAATTCAAGGATCAAGGAAGCTTATAGCAATTTCGACAGACCGAAATATTTCGGAATACCGATTTATTCCGATCGTTACAGATTTCGGTAGACCGAATATTTTCGGCATACCGAATCTTTTGTCAGTAAACAGCAAATTTACTAGTCGTTAGTCATACTTAGATAAACATCTAACACTATAAATTAAGGTCCATATACAGCTCACAAATCACTGAATTTTTCATTGAGCTATCATACTTCTAGTGCTTCAAGTGAATGTGTTGAAAATCCATCTATACTTTGCTTCAAGTACAAAGAGCTTCAACCTTCATTCAGTCAAGCAAGAGCAAGATCGCAAGGTGTTGAAAGTTCACTCTTGCCTTCAAGTATTCTGAGTTTCTCCTAGAAGGAGAAGGAAATTATGATTCAAGGTTACAGGCAAGGTAAATTTGTAGCCTGTAATATTCTAGTTATTGAATAAAAGGGTTAAGTCTCAAGTGGGGAATTGATGAGTGGACTAAACCGGAGTTGACTGAACCACTATAAATTCTCTGAGTATTTGTGATTGAATGTCTTTGTGATTAATCTTTTATCTTCTTAAGTTTGCATATTAATTTTAAAACTAAGATAAAATCAGAGATTCTCTATTCACCCCCCCTTTTCTAGAGAAGTCTTAGCATCCTACAAAATTTTCACACACTTCTCTTTGTTTTGAGGAAACATGTTTTCACGATAGTAAAATTTGCTGGACAATGATAAAGTGATACTCAACTAGGGTCGAGTACGAAAAGATAACACAATAACAAAATTAAGAACCTAAGACCTAACAAAAGAGTTTAAAATACTTTAACTGAAGTTTACATAGTAATTAATCCTATTCTTTATTTACTTAATTTGTTTTTTTTTCTAAGTAATGTAAGACAAAATCTAAGATGTTATAATCTCTCTTATTTGAATATTTGATGTCTTTATTAGATGACATAGTCATAACCAGGCAAATAAAATAAAAAAGCTTATAAAATGAAATCGTCAAGTTATGTGAACGTAAAATTCAATCGTATCACAAAGAAAGAAAATTTTCAAAAAAATCTCAAAAAGATGTGGATCTACACTAATTCATAATTTTAGTCAAATTAGAGAATCACACAAATTTTCTATTAATTGGACTAAAAAAGACCAAATTATATCAAAATCTTGTAGTTATAGATTGTATTGTCGTTTGTGCATAAAATACAACATTACTAAGAAAGAAAATTTTCAAAAAAATCCCAAAAGAATGTGTATCTTTGTTAGCTTATAGTTTTAGTCAAAATGAAGAATTACGTAAAACATCTATAAATTGGACTAGAAAAGGTTGAACTAAATTAAAATTCTATAGATAGAGATCTTCTAGTCAAGTAAATGTGAAATACAATCATATTGCATTGAATGAAAATTTTCAAGAAAATTCCCAAGAAAATATGTATCTACACTTCTTCACAATTTTAATCAAACTAAAAAATCACATAAAATTTCTACTAATTAGACTAGAAGAAGGTGAATTAAATCATATTGTTGTAGATAGACGTTGTACTATCATATGAACAAAAAAATACTATCATATTAAGGAGGAAACAATATTAAAAATCCCAAAAAAATGTGCAGGTACATTAGCTCACATTTTTAATTAAATCAAAGAATAACATAAAGCTTCTATAAATTGAATTAAAGAAGACTGAATTAAATCAAAATTATGTAACTAGAGATCATATGGTCATGTTGCCATGAAATTTAATCCTATTATAGAGAAAGGAAATTTTCAAAATATGTGTATTTACACTATCTTATAGCTTTAGTCAACCAAAGAATCACAGTTTAAAACATAAATCTTGTAATTAGTGATTGTCTAGTTATGTAAACGTGAAATATAATCATCTTACAAAGAAAGAACATTTTCAAAAAAACACCATAAAAAGTGTATCTACACTAGCTCATAGTTTTAGTCAATCAGAAAAATCACATAACGCTTCTACAAATTGGACTAGAAATGTCACAACCCTCGATAGTACACCTAAATCCCCAAATAGTAGATATTTATACTAAAATAATTTCAATACAAAGTTAATTCAAGAATTAACATCATAATCAACTAACTATACTATCCATGACCTTATGGTATGTGGTTATGTGACTTCCATCTGTATGCACTAGAAAACAAACTATTGCCAATATACACTTACAAAACACAAAACAAATACACGTAAATGACCACCAACAATGGCACCTAACAGATACCCTGCAATCACATTGAAACCACAGCAAAATAGTAGAAATCTACAGGAAAACTCAAATTCAGAGTGAATTACACAACTCGTACATACACCTCAAACATGTGTCTTAAATGCACCACAACTTTTGCAATTTAAATGTTTATAGACGACTAATGGTTCACCCAAGAACTAAAAGCACAAAAATAATCAACTCGAGAGCATGTAGGAAAACCCTAAACAAACATCTCCCAAATCTTGTTGCCACAACACATTAAAATCACCACGAAACATGATACACTTAATTAATATGACATGCATCAAAAGGTTATATCAATCTGCTGAAAAAGTCAATCAACCATACCAAAACCTGTTGTGTTATTCAAAACCAAGCAACCGACACTGATCCATAAGTAATTATCGAAGCATACTGCATTGTCACTAACGAGTCACTCTACAAGGAGTCCTCTCGTCTCAGGTGTTACCTAAACACTATCTATTATAGGATGTCATTAATAGTGAAATATGTGCATATCACATTCTGGTTAACTACGTAGAGTTCGCCCTCTTGGCATCTTAAGTCGTAGTATTTAGGCCAACTGAAGTGTCATACCTCCTAACTCTATCAGTATCTAACACTCAAATCTCATCATTTAGTCTCGTAATCAACTACTCAAAAGTATTATATCTCTTGAATCTACTAATACAATCCCTACAGCTTTCTAATTCCTGATGAATGCATAATTATGTAATTCATAAACCTAATTATTAGATTTATTTGCATAAATATATGTGTTTTCAGACAATCTTTTTAGGAATTAATTTAAAGCATTCAATCAAAGTGATAAACACATAATTCATGCATATGTTATTCGCATTCATGTTTATAAATAATGCTTCTCGAGGGTATTTTATGCAATATGTGTAGAAACTTAGGTTTGAAATAAATGAAGAGGAAAATGTGTAAAACAGGATTGTTTCTGTAAGAATAAATCTAGATCTCCAAAAGATTTGCAAGGATTGTAAATTGAAATCTTCAGATAATATTTTCAGTTGCATGATCAAATCAAAATATGGTGGACAATTAAGACGGAATCAAAATTTTGAAAAGATCAACGATAATGCTCAAGATTTTATAAATATTCTTCCTCATTTATTTCAAAATTAAGAAATTGTAATTGCATAGTGGATTTATTTTCATAGCAAGACAATACCCTTAAGTCTTTATATACTCATGTGTTATAAGGGGAAAAGTGGGCATCTCTCTAATGCAACTTAAGATAGAGGTTCTTCTTGTTTTTCATTTCATGCAAGCTCTGTAACTTTGAATTTCAAGCAATGGTAATGGAGTTCTCTCTCTAAATATTTATTGTTCCTCTTGATTTCTTCTACCTCCTTCTTTAATTTAGTTGTTGTCCTTTTTTTTTAGCTTTGATTTAATCGTGTTATTGCTTTCATAACATAGAGTAATCTTGAGTAGTCTTGTTCTTCTAGTTTTATCTTATTTTCATTAGTATAATCAACTTCTTCTCCTTCTCTACTTCTTTATTCTCTCTTCTCCTTGCTCTTGACTATTAGTCATTGGTAAAGTCACTTGTTTTATTCAGTTTCGTAGGATCATAAATAACAAATCTCTCTACTGATTCACGTTCTTCTTCAATTGAGTATTTGCATCGAGATTTTGAGAAACGAGACTAAGTCTTTGTGATTAGACTCCCACTTGCCCCTGCTACGTGTTAGCACCGTGCACTTGCAGATTTAAAGTTTCTTTGATTTTATATCGACCAAGTTTTTATATACTCATGTGTTGTAAGGGGGAAAGTGGGGATCTCTCTTATGCAACTTAGGATAGAGGTTATTCTTGTTTTTCATTTCATGCAAGCTTTGTAATTTTGAATTTCAAGCAACGGTAATGGAGTTTTCTCTCTAAAGATTTATTGTTCCTCTCGATTTCTTCTACCTCCTTTAATTTAGTTGTTGTCTTTTTTTTTAACTTTGATTTAATCGTGTTATTGCTTTCATAACATAGAGTAATCTTGGATGGTCATGTTCTTCTAGTTTTATCTTATTTTCATTAGTATAATCAACTTCTTCTTCTTCTCTTCTTCTTTATCCTCTCTTCTCCTTACTCTTGGCTATTAATCATTAGTAAGGTCACTTATTTTATTCGATTTCGTAGGATCATAAATAACAAATCTCTCCACTGATTCACATTCTTCTTCAATTGAGTATTTGTATCGAGATTTTGAGAAACAAGACTAAGTCTGTGTGATTTGACTCCCACTTGTCCTTACTACGTGTTAGCACCGTGTACTTGCAGATTTAAAGTTTCTTCGATTTTACATAGACCAAGTTTTTGGCACTGTTGCTGGAGACTTGCGCTTGCGTTTCTATTCGACGTTTTTATTCTTAGAAGTTGTATTAAATTAAAAAATATAATAAAAAAAATCATTTTATTGAGGTTTTGCATTCATTGAAGTGTAAAAGCTATATACAATCGGTTTGAATGATTTTTGAGCTTGCTTCTCCTCTAAACTTGGGCACAAGTTGGTGGCTTGCCCCGATTGTTGGGGGACATTTTTGGAATAGTAACCTTATTGTTTCATCTCAATTTGGACAATGCCTTAATAGTTGGTTTTGTGTACCACACAAACAACTAAGAGTTCGTTGCGACTTCGAATGTATGATTTGTAGATTCAAGCTTGTGGAGGCTTTGTATAACAAGTGGTCCACTTCCTACATTGTAAAGTGCAGCTTGGTGCTCTTTAACCCTCTAGTTTCTAGGATTGCATGCTAGAATCTTGAATATTATTCTTGTTTTATTTGTTTTTGATCACTGGAATTGTCATGCTCTATTAATAAGGTTCCTTCTCTTGTGATTACTTGTTAATTGTGCTTTTGATTATTAATTTTTAAAACTTGTGACTCACAAAAAATATTTTGGGTTGAACCTACAAGAGAGAGAGAGAGAGAGAGAAATTTAAAAAAAAAAACCTAAAACACACTCAATCACTAATCAACTAGAAACTTACTACATTTAGGACACCATCACTTGCACATGCCATGTTATTCAAGCTTGACTTAATTCTCTCTTGGGCTCACTTGCACTTAATATAATTGAACTACTTTTTTGTTTAAAAAGCTTTCTTGTGTGGGGTAGATTTAGAGGGGGTTTCAATTCATATTGCTAATCAGCATAACCCAATTAAGATAAGGTGTAGATTTCATCACTCTTTATTGGCCAAAAAAAAACCAAGTGTCCTAAGAATGTAAATCTAAAATCAATTAGACATCAACCCTAAGGACTACAACTCAATTAAGACAAGGCCCATTTTGAGATTTACTCCTCATGATTATCATTAGTCAACGGTATCTAGGAAAGAAGTTCATGGAGCTTGCTCCCAAACACTGAAGTTATTTAATCGTACAAGTTCACAAGCGCGGGGGGGGGGGGGGGGGGGGGGGGGGGGGGGGGGGGGGGGGGGGGGGGGGGGGGGGGGGGGGGGGGGGGGGGGGG
>JAMKQA010004367.1:0-34993 GCA_024699735.1 Posidonia australis | reverse complement strand
CCTCAGTACAAAATCTGCTTCCTCACTGTCAGGCTCGAGGTTGGGCCAGAATTTGTCCCATTCTCTCAACCATCCCACAGTGATCATATGTTTCCCCCTAGGTGGCTTAGGAGGGACACGGCCCAGATGTGAAGGCGCAAGGTGGAAGCCGTGAGTGGTCTCACCTATAATCGGCTCGTCACCGAAAGGAAGGCCTGTCAGCAGGGCCCACTGATCAGGCAAAACAATCAGCTCACCGAATGGCAAATGGAAGGTGTGCGTCTCAAACCTCCATCTCTCTACCAGGGCTCTGAAGAAGTTGTAATGACCATGTATGATGGGTATGCAGAGCAAACCTCCAAATGGAGACCGGTGGAGGAGGAAGTCCTGCAGGATGTCGGGCAAGCGGTGGAAATGATCAAGCATCGGGCCCCAATGGCACCGCATAATCCGGCTTGCGTCCCCTTCCTGAAATGTCAAGAATAAAGTTAAAGCCAAGTCGAAAGCAGTTTGTAATTAAAGTGCATCAAAGAGAGAAAATTACCCCAAAGTCTGGACCCTCACAGATGTGATGGTCGCTTAACAGCCGCCCCTCAAAATTGCCGGACTCCTGTAAATGCATTTGTCAGATGAAACATCAGATTTATATACATATTTTCTGCCAGTTTTGGGTGTACCTCAGTAGGGACAGTAGAAGTCAAGCTGTTGGAGGCCCGTGACCTCGAAGAACTGCCTCACCGCCTGGGCTGGGAGCTAGAAGGCATGTCCCGTGAGGATTGTGGGGTCCCCACCTCGGGAACTGAATCATCCTACAGGGAAAAGCACAAGGGCACATGGAATCCAAGGAAAATTAAATATTGCATTATAATCAGCAAGGAGCATGGCATTTAAAGTAATGTACTAAGGCATATGGCGGCAAAAATGCAAGTATGGACAGGCATACAATAGCAGTTTAGTGTTTGATGTGAAATATTCTCTTGTTAAATTTGTAAAGATTGAAATACTCTGAATAGACAGTCAAATTGTTTAGCAGCATGATTCGGAACAATTAGTAGCAAATCAGAAATGGCATATGGCATATTCGGCATAAGCAAACAACAATTTTCTTTGTAATTCAAGCCATTCCTCCATCTCTCGTTGGAGCACCGCCGACAGCCTTCCATCACCCCTTTTCCAGCATGCCACTATCTTACGGCCACCATCACCCTCTCCACAACCATAACCAACCTATTACCCACTGGCCCGCCTCAGCCCATCGTCTCCACTGCCTCACGGCTGACCTTAACTGCAACCCGCAGCCCACCAGCGGGCAATCTATCTCCGGCTCGCCACTACCTCGGCACCTACCCGCAGCCAACACGCCACTAGGGCCAGCTCCACTGGTGACCAAACTGCAAGCTGCCACTTCAGAACCCATCACCCCGACGGCCAAACCCCATCGAAACCGTCGGAACCCATCCGTCCGGCCACCACCTAAAGCGAAACAAGAGAGGAAATGAAGAGAAGTAAAAGGGAGAATACCTCTGCCGGTGAGCCTCTGTCTAGCCAATCCTGGAGGGTCCGGTCCATGCCGCCGCCAACCATGTCGCCGCCGCAACCAGCCACTGCACCTCCGTTGATTCCTCGCCGCACCGCACCAACGCGCCTCCCGCGCGCATCAACAGTAAGCACCCTGTCGGCGCACCTCTTGCGCGCCACTGCCGTGGAGGGGGAATGAAGAGTAGAGAAGAGAAAGAGAGGGAGTGAATGGGTTTCGTGTTGAGAAATAGAATGGGGAGGAAGAAGAAACGTCACGCCCATTGAGAGAAGAAGGAAGATTTAAAAAAAAAAAAAAGGAAATAAGAAGAAGAGAAAACTATATGTAGTTGCTTTGGGGAATATGATATCAAATCAACCAGAAATGATAGCAGAACCTTGGGAAAAATCAAACAGCACAAGCACCCTTGTAATTCCAGTAAATAGGGAAAAATGGAGTATGTTCTTTGGCAGTTATCCAGTGGGACCCACGTAAATAATTTAATAAATCAGGGTTCAGAATGCAAAATGGCTGTGAAAATTGCGTTTCAGCCCATAGCACTTCCAGCTTGCACTCCAAGAGCAGAATATGCAGTGTCAAGCTTGTGGCCCACCAAATGTACCACATGGGGTAATTTGCAGAAAACCCCCTATGTTTCGCAAATTTGCAAGTCAACCCACAGGAGACGTGGGAGGTCTAATTCGAAGCAGACATTTGTTGATATGCAGTAGAATCTCAAATGTCACAGGACAATGGCAGTATAGCAATTAAAGACAGTCATGGTTGGATAGTTTACAGTAAAGCCCTAAAATTATGGATATTTACACATAAGTCCTCACCTTTGGCAAGCAATATTGAGAACAAGAGATTATACATGCATCTCGGCAGGAGTGCCAGTCTCCGCACCGCAACCTCGGTAATCAGCATAATGCAGTTGCTTCCTGGGGATAATCCAGGAGTCATCGCTTTGTTTTCCGAGTTCCCCTTCTAACCCAAGGAGACCTTTTTGTCCCTTTTGGATTTTCGCGGGCGCGGAATCCAGCTCCTTTACTTTGACCGGGCGGTCAAGGTCCTTTGCCCCTTTTGGATTTTTGCAGGTACGGAACCCAGCTTGCTTGACTTTGACCGAGTGGTCAATGTCATTTGCCCCTTTTGGATTTTCGCAGGCGCGGAATCCAGCTCCTTGACTTTGACCGGGCGGTCAATGTCATTTGCCCCTTTTGGATTTTCGCGGGTGCGGAATCCAACTCCTTGACTTTGACCGGGCGGTCAATGTCATTTGCCCCTTTTGGATTTTCGCGGGCGCGGAATCCAGCTCCTTGACTTTGACCGGGTGGTCAATGTCATTTGCCCCTTTTGGATTTTCGCGGGCGCGAAATCCAGCTTGCTGACTTTGACCGGGCGGTCAAGGTCCTTTGCCCCTTTTGGATTTTCATGGGAGCGGAAACTAGCTTGCTTGACTTTGACTAGGCCGTCAATGTCCTTTGCCCCTTTTGGATTTTCACGGGCGCGGAATCCAGCTTGCTTGACTTTGACCGGGCGGTCAATGTCCTTTGCCCCTTTTGGATTTTCGCGGGCGCGGAATCCAGCTTGCTTGACTTTGTCCTTTGCCCCTTTTGGATTTTCGCGGGCGCGGAATCCAGCTTGCTTGACTTTGACCGGGCGATCAATGTCCCTAGCCCCTTTCTCGGATTTCCTGGGGTAGGAAATCCTATGGCTTGACCTTTTGACCTGATGGTCAAGGTCCTTAGCCCCTTTCTCGGATTTCCATGGGCAGGAAATCCTGTGGCTTGACCTTTTGACCTGACGGTCAAGGTCCTTAGCCCCTTTCTCGGATTTCCTAGGGATGGAAATCCTGTGGCTTGACCTTTTGACCTGACGGTCAGGGTCCTTAGCCCCTTTCTCAGATTTCCATGGCCAGGAAATCCTGTGGTTCGACCTTTTGACCTGACGGTCAAGGTCCTTAGCCCCTTTCTCAGATTTCTTGGGGCAGGAAATCTTGTGGCTTGACTTTTTTGACCTGATGGTCAAGGTCTTAGCCCTTTTCTCGGATTTCCCTGGGCAGGAAATCCAACTGCTTGACCTTTTGACCGGGCGGTCAAGGTCCGTATCTTTTCTCTTCTGGGTTTTCATGGGCGCGGAATCCAGTTGTTTGACCCTCTGACCGGGCGGTCAAGGTCCTTTTTGTTTCTCCTTTTGTCCCGAGTTTTCACGGGTGCGAAATCTCTTTGTTCGCCCTTGGTCCTTGCAGACCGGGCCCTACTTCGCTTGACAAATGGTATATTTGTCATGCCCTCCCTCTTTTCTTGGGCTGGTATCCCCAGCTACTCGGTTGACAACCGTCACGCTGTCAGGCAGCCGGGTTGACAAGACTTGATTGACTTGTCATATCCCCTCTCTCAGGTTGATAACCTCATAATCCGACTGATGAGTCCGACAACTTATCATTTTCCTGCCTGTGTTTTCTTCTGCTAGAAGGATTCTCTTTATCTTTGCCTTGTTATTTCAGCATTAGCATTAGCTTCGCATTGGCCTTCAGCATCGGCTCTTGCATTGGTATCTCACATTAGTATCGCATCCCCACCATTTAGATCAGTAGTTGCACGCATTTCGCATTCGCATTTGCATTTGCAACAAGTCATGACTTTCGGTGCATCCGTCGAATAAGTGACCTACCGCCTATAGCAAAAACTATCCTTCTGTAACCTCAAAATGAGGGTATCTTGTCAACCCTGAGCATCGGTATCGGTTCCCTTCGTCCCTCGACCTCGCTCAGGGAGGGACATCTATAGACACCTCGATTTTGAGGTGTCCCATGGATGAGCTTTCCAGTTGTTGCTTTGGATGTGGCTAACCCTTGAACCAATTCTAAACCCATAGCGAGCCCGCAGCCCACTTAGGAATCCAGATAGGTAGGAAAGGGCACTTAGCTAGCACATCTACCTAGCACACCTAGCTAGCATATCTACCTAGTACATTCACCTAGCACACCTAGCAGGCGCACATACCGCACATATCAGGCGCCTAGCCATTTCTCAAGCTGCGGGCCGCTGGCTTTCCACCTCCCATGGCTGTTACCTCCAGCAATGAATATGCCATGGAATCTTCCAGGCTTTTCGTCTACGAGGCTCCCTGCATTCTCCATGGGTTACCCTTGGGAAATCCCTATAAATAGACCCCATAGGCCATCATTTGAAGGGGCTGAATCATTTTGAAAGAAAGCCTTCTCCAGAATTCTGCAAACACCCACTTGCACTCGAGTTTTTCCTCTTGCATCCAGAGTTATTCTCAGCCCTTCTATAGCACCTGGGAGCTTATTATCTTGGGTCTTTCTTTTCTTCCTTGAAGGAAAATCCACCTCGGACAAGGTAGGCCCTTTTATCTTTCAAGTAACTTCTTGTTCTTTTACAATGGGATAGCATGTTAATAGCTCCATGAAAGGTCTGTTTCTTTTTATATCACCATGAAGATTTTGCTCTAATTTATTTATTCTTTTTGCAAGATACCCTGTATGATAACTTATGCTTTGATTATAGCATGTTTATTTCATTTCTAGGAAGCACTGCATTACTTGCATGAGCCATCTCTTCTTTACTATGTTCCTGATGTAGTCATTTGCATGAGTAATCTTCTCTTATTATGTTCTAGATATGATCATGACTTCAGCAAGTTTTATTGGGTTTACTTGTCTCATGCTTGAATCTTTTGCATGAACCCATTAATCATCATGTTCTAATAAGATAGAAATGATCAGATGCATTTCATCATGCTCTTCACACTCGCATGGATCAACTTGCATTAGCATAGATTACCCATCATCTTTCTGGGTCAATTCTGGATCGGATCATAGTCTGATCCATATTTTTCTGAGGAGCACCTATATGGCGCACCAGAGCGGCGCACTTAGCCAGCGCCCCACTCTGGCGCCCCATGCAGGAGCACCAAACTGATCAGAAGGTAGAACGCTCACTTTTACTTCTTGCTCTTTTTATTCCATGGTTTTGCATGTATTTGTTTTCGATAAAAGCGAGATTGTTTTCTAGTCGTTTTCTCCCTTTGGATATTCAGTCTTGGGCAGAAATTTGGTAGGCTAATTGCATTACATGGAGAGCCATGCATCAGCCAATGATCCGATGGCATGGCTGAATCCTGCATCTTCCATTTAGCTTGGGATCTTGTGTGAGGCTACCAGCCCTTGAGCGCCAGATCCACAAGTCATTTCATTTGCATTTCTTTCATTTTAAAGCATGTTCTCCAACTCTTGCGAAGGTTTTATATGGCATGGCTTTTCGGAATGCGTGTTCATATGATTTGGCATAGCATGAATTTCTGTTTTCTCTCAGCACATCATTCTGGCCCACATAGAAGCACCTAGGGGGCGCACCAGACTGACGCACTAGTCTGGCGCACCTAACAGGCGCAGTAGCCTGTTTTCAGTAGCACACAACAGGTCTCTATAGGGTTGCAGCATGTTTTCTTACTTTGATTTGCTTTTGCATTTTTTTTCTGGTTTTCTTCTTGGATATGTCAGGAAGGCATGTCTCTGTTTTTAGCCTTTTCCATATATTTTAGTTTGCATTTGGCATGTAGCAAAGCAAGGACGATAAATCGCTCAAAATACTAGATCCATGATCTTATTTATGCAATATCTTTGCATCGATCCTTGACCCGACATGAGAGCGATATTTCTGAGCATTAGGACACACCCTTACACATCATGCACCCATATCTTAGACACCACACACATTAGCATGGCATGACATATCGCCCTCGGGCGTACAACAAAGGCTGAAAAGCTGACATTTCATAAGCAATAGAGAAACCAATAGAAGACCGATTTATCGGGCGCACGAGGGTGCCTAATACCTTCCTCGTGCGTAATAGGGATCCTTACCCATATTTCTGTTTTACAAAGACCTTTTCCATTGTTTTGCATGATTTTCATGTTTTATATGGTTTTCCTCGTCTTCCATTTGAATAGACTAGGTGGTGACTCTTGCATTTCGCATATTTTATTTTTGCTGTGACTTTGCCGACTTTCGCATATTTTGCCATTCTCGCCGGCATGGTTACATTGGTGCTCTCTTCTTCTTCCAAGCACCCTTATAATAGCAGATTTGACATTGAGTTGCTGGATGGGGCAAGCTATCTTCCGTAAGTGATCATTTCCCCTCCTTTAGTTCTAGGGGAGATTTCTGATGACCTTTGTCCAGTGACGAATTGTCACGTCTCTAATTCCTATAATAATTTAAAGTAAATTAAATTACAGGAAATTAAAAGCAAAACAAAAATATCAACTACCAGGAACTTTTGTGTACGGCTACGAGACTCCGGACTATATGCACTATACTAGAACTTAACTACATGCCTGCACCTATAACTCAAAATCACAAAGAACAAGTGTGTGTAACAGAAGTCACTCAGCATGCACCCCACAAAACGGCGGAAAACAAAACTATATTAATTTTCTTTTAAATCTATTTCGCAATCATTTTCTCTAAAATCCCATAATCAGCCCACAAGACTGAAAACCAAAGAAAACATGGCCCACACTGGCCAAAACATCAAACAGAGCTCTACTAGCTTAAAACCACAAACGAGGCCTTCAATGGCCAAAACCACACAGTGAGTCGGGAAGCTTGACGTCAGGCAACTAACTTTAGCCACAAGTAGTCTACCAAAGCGTGACCAATGGCGTCTGCACTGCCACAATGTGCCACCCTGTGTAGGAGCCAACCACCGTCCCACGATCCTCCTACCTGGAGAACCCTCATAGAGCCAATCCTTCCTTGGGAAGACAGTCTTGTCTCTTAGTATGCTACCAGCTACAGGGTACGTGTCCACCAACATTGGTCACCACAGGGTACACCTCCTCACGACATCCTCCACACGGTGCTCAGGAGGGAGTGTTATACCTCCACACTAGACAACACCCGAGTCTTAGTACTCACAACGACAGTAGGAGTATCATACCTCTCCGTCATGCTACAAGATACCTCAACCTACGGATCACAACCCTTAGCTTCGAGACGACAGTCAAGAAGTCTCATACTTCCAAAACCTGACGACCCTCAGCCTCAGGTACCTCAGCCCCCCACCTCAACCAGGGAGACATGCCCAACTACCCGAGAATATCGTCACATTCCTAGTCCCGACGACACGGTTCCATAGTGTCTTAGCCCGCACACAGAAAGCTAGGAAAACCATTTTCCAAAATGGACCAACTATCTCTTTTAAAAATCATTTTCAAATCATTTTAAATCTTTGAAAACTCTTTCAAAACATCGACAAAATGACACATCATGCGCCTCATGAGATCACCAATGATGGCCCACAATCCCATCTAAAATGGGTAAAACAAACCAATCTAGAAAATCCTTGGAAATTAGTTTTATAAAACAGCTGGTGTCCCGATTCGGCATACTGAAAAGGACTTGGTATACTGAAAATCCTTGGATCGGAAAACCGTTTAGGATCGATTGACCAAAACAGGTCAACAGTCAACACTCATGGCCAAATCGACAGACCAAAAAGGGGTTCGATCGACCGAAATCTTCTGATTCGGTTAACCGTCCAAAATTAGACAATCAAAGTTTGACCAAGGGACCTAATTTGATAGAAAAACGACATATTGAAATGATTTGGTATGTCGTTTTCTACGAATCCAGAAAATGGTCTGAAGCTCTAACCTTTGAAATTGCCCAAAATGGGACCTTAGGGCTGACTCCCAAAACAAGTACCACAAAATCTAACTAAAACATATATTGTAGACCCTCGAGTTTACTCCAAATCCAAACAAACAAAACCAAAATCCATCCATCACATAGCAAGATATAAATTTGCAAAGACAGAGGGGTCAAAAGGACCCAAGCCACAACAACCACCATAAAACGCCATAAATGCCTCCATAAATTTTCATAAATTCACAATAAATTCTAGAAATGTAAATTTTCCTCGATTTTATGCATTCTTATCATTTTCTACCAATTTCATGTTTTTTACACTTTGGTTTGGAGGTGCGTACCTTAATACGACCTCCGATGATCCAACTTCGGTCACCGGCCACCTGTGAGCCTTTGGAGCCTCCACGACCCTTGGAATGACTCTTTGGAGCCACACGCTGTCGCCACAAGCGATCGCACGCCATCGAGCACAACGAGCAATGGGTAGACAGGGGAGGAGATGGGAAGAGACGGGGGAAAGGGAGAAAGAGGGTGGGGGTGCGAGTGAGTGGGAGAGATTGGGAGGGAAGGAGAGAGGACGAGTGAGGCAGGAGGAGTGGTGCTCGGGAGGAGGACGGCAAAACGAGAAAAGAGGAGGAGAGGTGCGGAGGAGGAGGTTGACGGGCTGCAGCTATATACACGTAGATGGTGGTAGCTGCATACATGCATGCACAGTGCAACCACTAGCCCTTCCGCACGAGCCAGCAACCAACCGCACCAACCGACCCACAAACGTGGGCTCCACATGGACCCACACCAAGGTCCACAAGCACAGTGCCAACTATGCACAGAAACACACAAACAGAAGCTGACCCACGAGGCCCAAGCCCAAAATCACAAAATCACATAAACAGACATCAGAACAATAACACCCGTCCAAGAATAAAATCATTAAAAATGTAAATAATTACAATATGAATTTATGGGTGTTACAGGAATATTAGTAGATTGAATATAGTCAAGCCTCTAGATCTAGTCTTCTTTGATCCCTATCTATTATGGGGAGAGCAGGTCACTACTGGTGGGGATTTGGATCCTCCTCCTTTGTCCCTTGGGAAATCGATGACGATCTTTCGTTGGGACTTGCCAGTAAGGTTTTGTGCCTGCTTGTTCTTCGTCTTGTGTTTCTCAGTTGTTGATTAAGCTAGTTGGGTCTTTGTCTTCTCCGACGAGCCCTTCTCTTTCAGGCCAATGTAATAATGACCATGAGTCATTAATGTCTTGCAAGATGACTAAAAAGGTAATTATGTCGAGGTTATCTAAGTCAGTGATGCTAAATCCTAGTATGAACTTTGACAATAATACTATTATTGAGGTTAATTGTCACTTAATACACCCTAATCACTCCTCCCATTGTAAATTAGAGCATAAATTATCTATTCACTGGGACAATGATCCTTTACCAGAGTGGCTGAGTGATTTTATAGGGCATGTATCTTGAGGAGATATTGAAGATTTGAATTCTAATGTTTTGGTTTCCCAACTAGTAATTAGCAACTATATCAATTATCTTAATACAAGTCTTTTTAACGAGAATACGGATTTAAAGGTGTCTAACACTTCTTTAGTTAATTTTGAGATCTATTGTGATCCTGTCATTGATTCGGCTTTGACATTTGTCAGTCGGCAAAAGACTTCTCCCATCCTTCCTTCTAAGAATTTGCCAACACGCCGCCCAAATTTAATGAGTAGGCGCACTACTGATGCACGAGCATTAAATTCTAAGATTTTCACTATCTCTACTACTGATCCTCTATCAAATAATTTGGATTTTGTTTTTGAGCAAGGCGAAATATTAGCCTTTGGCTCTTGTTTCCTTTTGTTGGCCTCTCCCCCACCAAAAGCAAATACTTATAGGGTTCCCTCCAATTCCTCTTCATCTATTATCTCAGAACCCTCTAGCAATTTGCTAGCATCTCCGATGAGTGGTTGGAAGGTGGTAACTAGAAGGCATCCTCTCACTCCATTACAACTATTATGTGCTTGAGCAGGTAGGTGTTTTAAATGTGGCCTTCAAAGGCATTATAAATGTCGTTGCAGACTTAGTGGTTCTTGTTTTGAATGTTGTTTACCAAACCACTCAGTCTATATCTACAGATTCTTCCATACTCTCATGAGATGGGTTCCTATTGCTGGCAAAGTCCACTCTCACTTATTAGCATTTATGGCTGGTCAAACTCCTCAATATCCTATCGCCATCCCATCATTGAATGACACTCGTGATCAACTAGAGTTTCTTTCCACTTGTGCTTTAGCAACGACCCAACGTTTCAAAGACGACTTGTCGGCTCACCTTGCCCATTTCTGGCCCTATCTCTTAGATTTGGAAGTCTTCAATGTTTCTTTGGGTAGATATAATGTAAAATTTCCTTCCCAAGCACCTAGAGAAGACACCCTCAACTATTTTTGTATAGTTGTATCTAACACACCTGTGTCTTTCTCTCCTTGGTTCATTAACTCTTATTTTGTTTATACTCTTCAAAATAAGGGCTTCTGTATCCACCTGGAAGGGATTCCCCACTGTCTATGGAGTGTCAATTTGTTCCATTGAATGCTTGTTGAGTTTACTAAGTTGTTGAAAGTTGACTTTGGCAACGATCAAGCTAGGTTTCAAGGGTATGCCAAGGTAAAAATCTATTTTCATTTGGGTAAAGATCTTCTTGATTTGTGTTATTTTTCTTTTCCTCATAATGTCTATCATATTCGTTTTAACAGAATCTGGGACATATGTTCCCCTTCCAATTCTTCTTGGTGGACTGGTCCTTTTTTAATGGGCTCTTATTTTTATAGGGACTCGTGAAAGTTTTTTGGCAAATAGTTTAAAGGTTATAAAGGTAGTAGGGGGATCGTAGTGGCAGGGGATAGAATTCAAGGTATAAATGGATTAGGTCTTTGGGTCTACTAGAGGTGGGTGAGCTGGTGGGGGGCATAATCTGACTTGTTCTAAAAAATGATCACTCCCCAATTCTTCTGTTGAACCTAGTTTATTGCCTCAACCATAGCCAAAGACTCCTGAGGCCTCTACTCCTACTGATCAATATCATTCATGGCCTAAGGCTTTTGTTGATGCTCATCTATCTCATTCGAGTAAGGGTGTTGCTCTTTTGGATTAGTTGTAACTTTGAACCTATCCCTTGTGTCCAACCCTATTGTACAGTCTATTTTAGTTCTGATCATGGTGATGTCACAAGTACCCACTCCTTCCTGGCAGAATTGCCTCCTAGTATTGAGCTAGAGACAAAATCCTCTGCTAAGGTTGCTAGAGTCTAAGTGTAATGACCTAGATTTTGAAGTGGTGCATTAGTTAGATACTTAATGTAGAATTCAGGTGTGTTGGGCATTGGGGACTTTAGTGCCCAACATTAGGAATGTTCTCGGCAGTGTCTTACACTTGGATTGTGAATTTCTAACTTTCTTGTTATTGTATGGTTGGAGTGCTGATTAACTCATAATTCATGCATATTTTATTCTCATATTTGTCTATTTTGTATCTAAATAATATTATTCGAGGTGTTTTATGCAAATTTTGCAGAACTTGAGAACTTAGAAAGAATCTACGAAAAATAAGGAGGAAAAGAATAATTGTGCCAGAAAAGAAGAGATTTTTGTATGGAAAATTCTAGAGCTATGTCAAGAGGTCAAACAATTATTTTCCATGTACCTAAATACTAGTAAAATATTAGTTAAGCTGTGGAAAAAGTCAAAGAAGATCCTAGATGCAGATCCGACGCCTCCCAAGCACCTGCACCATATATTTTTGACTTAGTCTTCTTTGGATAAGATTCTCACTTGTAAATATCTTGTATTCAAAATTCAAGATTAAATTTTGTATTCAGATTTGTCTCTGACATATGCAAGTCCTTGTAAGCCTACAAAAGGACCCATTATGTATATTTATGGAATCAAAAAAAAATGTTTAAACTCTCTTTCTTTTCTTGTATTTTGGGAGATCCTGAGGATCATTACTGTAATCTCAGGTTCCCTTCAATAAAAAAGTATTTTTATTTAGTTAAGTCTTCTCTTTCTCCTTCCTCCTCTTTTATTTTAATGCTTTATGTTATCATGCTTGGCTAATCTTCTAGATCTAGGGCAAAGATGAAGTTTATTTAGATTGAGCTGTGTGATCGTGTTTTCTTCTTTTTCTCTTTGTACTTCATGCAATGAATATGTGGGTTGGATGTATATTACATAGATCATTCATAGAATCGATAAACTTTGATAGACTAACATTGATTTCATCTTTTTAGTCTATGCTTAAGGAAGATTTAATTAAGGGTTGTGTATATATTCTCAATTCCATCATATATCATCTGATTTAATTTGGTTTGTGTGTTTTTACTCCTAATCTTGATATGCTATGGTGCACATTTGAGCATATAGTTCATTCTTGTGTGGATAAGAATCATTGAATCAAGTTATTTGGATTAAATAAAGGGAGAGGGAATAAACATGATCATGCAATCTCAATTTTAGATAAATGGATTCAAAACCCTAGCTTTACTTAATCTGTTGCTTTTTGTTCTTTTAGATTCAGTCTTTAATCATCATCTCTCTCGTTTTTTCATTTCAATAATTGATAATAAATCTCTGTTCTTGAACACTTTTCTCTGTGGGATCAATCCGTATTTGCCACGTACTACATAGTACGCCGTGCACTTGCGGTAATTAAATAAGACACATCAAGTGCTATGCTGACCCTCATGGAAGTTTTAAAGGTTCGCTCTGGGACGTGGAAATTCGTTGGTGTACTTTAGTGGCTGATCTCTGTTTGCACAATTTACATGGATGGGAGTGGTCACATGTTTTGGTTTCGTGTTCATGACTTTCTTCTTTCCCTCCTCTCCTTCCTTTTTTTTCTTTCTTTATTTTCTTTTTCCCCTCCCCTCCTTCCCATCTCTTTCTCATTCTTCTTCTTCTTCTTCTCCTTCTTAATGGGTGGGGTGAGAGAGAATAGAAAGGGAGAGGGATGAGAGAGTGAGAGGGTGAGAGACAGGGAGAGAGACATGGCCGAGAGAGGGGGGAGATCATCGTCACTGCCACCGCACTATTGTCGCCTTCCCGAGGAGGAGGAGGTTCAGAGTTGTGGCCGTGGAGTAGGAGGAGATGCACCGCTTGCCACCTGTAGACACCCCATATGCTTGCAATAGGACCTTAAACCCTAAAACTAATCAAAATCAATCTCAAAATCCTAACCCTAGACCTAAACCCCAGCACTAAACCCTAAAACTAGTTCAAAAACCTAAAGTTAACTTAAAATCCTCAAATCCAACCTAAATCAAATCCAAAATCCAAAACTAATCAAAATCCTAATTAAAACCCTAGGTCAAACCCTAAACCTTAATTTCAAACCCTAAACTAAACCTTAAACTCTAGATCAAAACCTAAATCAAATCCAAAATCCAAAACTAATTAAAACCCTAAGTCAAACCCTAAACCCTAATTAAAACCCTAGGTCAAACCCTAAACCCTAATGTCAAACCCTAACAACTTATAACCAATTCCCACCTTCACCATAACAACCTATAACAACTTGTAACAACCTCCAACAACTTCTAACTAACCATAACCAACTACTCTAACAACTATAGTCATTTGCAAGCCTATAAATACCCCTCCATTTGCAAGAGAAACAAGGAGGGGAAAAAAGGAGAGGAAAAACTTGGAAAAATCCCAAGGAGAGCCACCAAGTTATTTTCTCACAATTAAGGCAACTAGAGAGGTCCAGGAAGAGAGAGGAAGCTCGAGAAGGAGAAAAATCTGAGTTTCAGGCCACCCCCAGCCATCTCCAGCAAGCTGCAGCGACCTCCGATGAGCTCCAACGATCATCACCCCTGCCAGCTCAGGTAAGCGCCCTTCAGACCCTAATTTCTTCCAATTTCGAATCCTTAGGTCTCCGTCTTCCTTCCCCAGTTAATTCCAGTAGTGCTAGAGGGTTTCCCTGACTAGAATCAAGGTTTTAGGTGTCACCAGAGCTGTTCTCTGGAGACCTAGGTGGGGGCACGAATCCAGTGCTCGATTTATGCCCCAAGGTGCTTGATCCTCTCCCCTTGGTTCTCCTATAGCTCCTCCGATCCTCTTGACACCTCTCCAATCCTTCTACAAGCCTCCAGTAGAAGCCTGCTGGAATCACGCCATCTCGCCATCGTCGGAGAAGACGACTGGTAAGGAAGCACTACCGGACACTCCACCCTTCGTAGCACCTCGCCAAGACCTGAGGAATGATCCTCTATTCTCCCTCCACGCTCTGGAGCAATCAAGACCCCGCTTTGTGCCCTGGATCGCCCCCACAGCCAAGACCAATGGATGAGAGGAATGGCTCGATTCTTGCCTTTGGATGAGTGGAAACATTCCTCTCCACGTCCCCAAGCACCTTGGAGTCCAGAGTCACCGATCCAACGCCTCTAAGGTCCCCTTCTTCCACGACGCCATCGCCGGAGCTGTGTCGACGATGAAGGGGATGGGCCAGTTCCGGCCGTCAAGATTCTGATCCACCCCATTGGATCACTTCTCCTTCCTCCCCTCTTGCTCCGGTGGTGTCTGGTGTGTGATCGGACCTCGGGATGCCCCGGAAGGGCATCCCAGATGGTCGTCGACGGCGGGACTCCGTCACCAGCGGCCGCCGCACGCTTTCTTTTAAAATAAATAAATAAATAAATAGTTTTTCTTTTAAAAAAACTTCTAATACTTTTGTTTTCTTAGAAATAGATCCTTTTCCCTTACATTTAGGTCCCTGTAATAGATTTTAAATCGTTTTAATAATATTTGTTCTGAAATATTGCAATGTAACCCTTGAGTTTTCTTATTAATGTTTTCCAAGCTTTAAAGTTTAATAAAAACCCATGACTTACTTTAAATTCATCTTTAAATCCAGAATTACATTTAAAACCCTAAGCTTCATTAAAGTAGTTCTGAATGCATATTTTTTCTGTTAAAATTGCAAGTTAAACCCTAGATATTCAAATATGTGTTCAAATGTGTTTAAAAATCGCATTTTAAACCCTAAACTTTAATTTCTCATTGAATGCATGTTTCCTATGGTAATTTTGCATAACAGTCTCTAAACTTCCTAGTTTTCAAGCTTAAACTCTTTTTCTTGCACATTTAACCCTGAATTTCTTCAGAATTGTATTAAACACATGTTTTACTAACAAAATTACATATTAAACCCTAGGGATCTTGAATTTGACCAAGAATACACAGTTTTGCACATTTGACCCTAGGTTTCTTCAAAATTACACAAAATGTGTTTTCCTATGAATTTTTGATGATTTAGGCTCAGAGTTTCAATTTTCATTCAAAATTTTTGAATTTTGCACAAAAGTCCCTCAAATTTGTATTTTTCACTCACACAAGCATTTTGTACATTTTGTTCCCCTTTTCATGTATATTTTCTCATGTCTTCTTTCTCGCATTATGCACACACTTCTGACTTGTTTCAAACTCAATTTTTACATTGTTTCTCGGATTTTTCCCCACTTTTACTATTTTGATTTGATTTTGCTTTCCATCACCCGAGGGCGTACATTAACAGGCTTGACAATGCCGACATTGATCCGAATGAGGATTATTTTCTCCAATTTGATTTTCTCGGATTTCTTCGAGTTTCCAGTGGTTTGTGTGACGCTTTCCGAATATTCTTGATTTTCAAGATTTTCCTCATCGCCCAAGGGCGTACAGTAAAGTGCATTTGCAATGCCTACATTATCCCTTGGATTATCATTTTTCCATTTCTTCTCTTTGATTTGACATGTTTTCCTTAAGTATGTGCATTCAGAATAGGCAAGCCTATACACAATAGACCATTAGCAAGCAGGAAACCTAGAAAGACCAAGTTTCTCGGGCGCATGGGGGTGCCTAACCCCTTCCCCATGCGTAACAAGAATCCTTACCCTTTCTCTGGCCTGCATTGATTTGTGCACTACATCCATTAGGCACAGAGCATGCATATGTTTTCTTCGCCTTGGTTTCTTTTGGATTTTTTCCTTTGTAATTGGTTTTCCTCGTCTTTCCATTAAAAGACTAGGTGGCGACTCCTTTCCTTATCCTTTCTTATCTTTCCTTGGTGTTTCCAAGCCCAGTCTTCTTCTTCCGATTCACCATCTTCGCCGTGACAGTATCGGGACTCCTCGTGTGCTTCCACGCACCGTAGGAGAGCCGTGCAGGGTTCCACCGGCATGGTTACACCACCACTGCGTCGTCGGTGATAGGTACACGTCCCGTAAACCTTCCTTTTCCTTGCTCATATGATTTATAAAAGTGTGTTAGTGTTTGATTGTGGTGTGTGGTTGGTCGGAGAATTTATTCAACATTTATGGTGGTTTTTGGGTCATTAATGACTGTATTTATGGTTTGAGGTGAATAGTATCCCTATGTGTTCTTTTGGTGATATCTTGTAATCTACTCAATGAATCGTTATGTTTCTTGTCTCGAATGAAAGATCGTCTTAAAATCTCCATTTTGGTATATTGCATGTTTAGTTTGGTGTAGTGTTTGTAGGGATTGAGTTTTGGGTCTCGTTTTTAGGTGTCCTATTGTCGCCTAATTCAACATGCTGATTTGGTTCTATATGCGGAATTAGTCCTTTGTTTTGCCTTGAGTCTAAGTTTCAACATACTGAAATATTTCGGTATACCAAATGGGTTCTCAAGTGTGTGTCCAAAGTTCCTAGTTTGGTTGACCGTTGGAAAATAGTCTGTCGAATCAGACCTAGACCCGTTTTCCTTAGGAATTTTACATGTTGATATATATATATATATCTTGAAGGGGTAATTATATTGGTACAATAATGATTAGGATAATCATTAGAATTGTTTTAAGGATTGCTTAAAATGAATTATTAAGAAACTCATTGAGTATGGGTAAATTAATAGACGATATGACTTAGGAATACTAAGTCCCTCTCCAATGGTTTAAGACAGACAATAAGGAGCATAATGTCATCCCTAGGCCTAGATGTTGGCTTGGTTTTGGGTGTGGTGCACTAAACGAGATATTCAATGACACTGTTCTAGGTGTTTGACTTTGATCTGGCTGTGGTTTCCGAGGGACACGAGCTAGTAAACATCTTACACCTTGGTGCTAGAATTTAGAGTTCTAGGTATGATTTTGTGTGACCAAGAAACCTAAACGGTTGACCGACCTTTACGATGGGAAATACCTTTAGGGTCATGAGCTGCTCACTTTGGGTGAGATTTACGTGTCGCGCAATTCCTACTAGAAAATCTTCATCCCAGATGGTGCTGTGGCGTGTCCCAGTTTTGAGTAGAGTGTTAGGGAATATGATTTTAAACGGCTTTCAAATGGTTTCGGAGAAATGAATGTTTTGGGAATGGTATTCTCAAGCTTTTGGAAAGGTTTTCTGGGGACCAAGATACCCAAAGTCTCAGTTGAATTCCAATGACGGGTGATACCTCTAAAGTCATGAGTTGTTGCTTAAAGTGAGGTTTGAGTGCTTTGTGTTTTGCGTGGGACCAAAAAATCAATATTCTCGACCAACCTTCAGGGATGAATGATTTCCCTAAGGTCATGAGCCACTTGCTTAGGTTGAGGTTCATGTGGTTTTGTTGAATTTTGTAGGTTGTGGTTTGGGGTACCGTCCAGGAGTGGAGGTATGACACCCTTGTAGTCCCAAGTACCAAGGTGAGGATGCCGAGAGGATGTATCCTATGGTATTGTCCATAGAGAGGAAGGCTTGTCTAGGTGAGGTGAACAGCTTTGTCAAGTAGGGTTAGCTTTTGAAGGTCCTACAGGTAGTGGAACGTCGAGACGAGCAGACTCCTTCACAGGATGGTTGTCCGTGGCAGTACAGTGCACTTTTGTGATTACTTGCGGTCAGTGTTGACTACTTGACACTAAGTAGTACGACACATTGTTGCTGGTGATTGTGGTGTTGCACTAGTGTAGCGAGGTGCTTTGTGCCAAAGTGGCATTGTTTAAAATGGTTGTGCCAGAGTGGTTGTAACCATGCCGACGACAACCTCGATGCCCTTGGCGCGAAAGACCAAAATACACGAGGATCGACAAAGTCACGGCAAAAATCAAATGAAAATAAAAATGCAAATGCAGGAGTCGCCACCTAGTCTATTAAAATGGAAGACAAGGAAAACCATATAAAACATGCGAATCATGCAATGGAAAAGCAGGCCATAAACCAGAAGTGGGTAAGGATTCCTGTTACGCACGAGGAAGGTATTAGACACCCTTGTGCACCTGATAAATCGGTCTTCTATAGGTTTCTCATTTGCTTTTGAAATGTCGGCTTTTCAGCCTTTACTGTATGCCCAAGGGCGATATGCCATGCCATGCTATGCTATGTGAGTGGTGTCTTATGCTAAATAAGGGTGCAGGGGTGTGTCCTAATGCTCAGAAGTATCACTCATATCGTGGGTCAAGCATTGATGCAAGGGTATTGCATAAATAAGATCAAAGATCTGATATTTCGAGTGATTTTTCATCCTTGCTTTACTATATGCCAAATGCAATCTAATATGCATGAAAAGGGCTTAAAATAAAGCTGAGTCTTCCTAACATATCAAGGAAGAAAACCATAAAAATGCAGAAGCAAATCGAAGCAAGAAATCATGCTAGAAAGCTATGCAAAAGTTGCTGTGTGCTACTGAAAACAGGCTGATGCGCCTGCTTGGTGCTCCAGTCTGGTGCGCCACCTATGTGCTCCTGTGTGGGCCAGAAAGATATGCCAAAGCAAATACAGAAATCCATGCAGTGCAAAGTCACATATGAATGCATTCCAGAAAATCATGCCATGTAAAATCCTTTGCAAAACTTGAAAAATATGCTTTAAAAGTGAAAGAAATGCAAGTGTAATGACTTGTGGACCTTGTGCTCAAGGGAAAGTAGCCTCACACAAGATCGCACCCTATTCATGCTAAAATGTATGCAAGAAGGTTCAGACATGTCTCTGGATCATGGGCTGATGCACAAGGTTCTCCATATTGGAGTAGAGGTAAACAGCCTACCAGATTTTAGCCATGGATTGAACATTCACAGGGAGAAAAACAACTAGAAAACAATCTTATTTAGAGTTGCAAACATGCATGCAAAACCATGGAATATCAGAGAACCAACAGCAAAAGAATCGGACGCAAAGTCATTGGAAAACTATGCAAACAAAGATGCAAAAGTGAGTGTTTTGCTCTCTGACCAGTCTGGTGCACCTGCATGGTGCGCCAGAGTGGTGCTCTGGGTTAGTGCGCCACTCTGGTGCTCCAGATTGGTGTTCCCCAGAAAATCTGGATCAGACTGCAATCTGATCCAGAATTTGATCTAGAATAGAGGTGGGTGATTCTTATTAATGCAGATCAGTTTATGATGAGATGCAAATGAGCAAAGCAAACTTATTATGATGTGATTCAAAAACATGATAAATCATAAGTTCATGATGTGATAAAAAACATACTTGCATAAGATTCTAAAGATGAAACAGAACATGAACTTTAACAATCGTATGCAAAGAATGAATCATGAAATTTTGGTTCGCTACATATCTATTAGCATGCATGTTCATGAATTGTGCACTCTTATGCAAAAGAATAGAAAAGAAAAAAACAACACAAAGGAAGTAACAAGGTGCAGATTTCATGCTAGAAGTAAGAAACATGCTAGCAAACAAGGTATAGATTTGCATATAGAACATCTTGCGAAGGAAACAAGCAATCTCATCATGAAACTCTCATGTAAACAGTAAAAAATCTGATCGTATATGAAATCTAAAGCATGCTTTATCTTGATGCTATGGCTGAAATTTAAAGGAGAATAAAGGAGGACCTACCTCTCAAGGTGTTTCTTCTTGAAATATCAAAGATAGAGGGATCCTCGTTGCTTTGGAAGGGCCAAAGATGCTTTGAAATGCAAGAGAATACTCCAGAAAAAACGAGAATAGGCTGCTGGAAAGAGTATATAGCTTGTACAAGATGCTTGCTCAGATCAGGATTGCTGAAATCAAGGTTTCTAACCTCTTCTAATGATTGCCTATAGGGGTCCTTATATAGGATTTCCTAAGGGTAACTCCTAGAGGATGCAAGGAGCCTTGTAAATGAAAAGCATGGGAAGATTCCATGGCATATTCGTTGGTGGAGGTAACAACCATGGGAGGTGGAAAGTCAGCAGCCAGCAGTCTGTGAAATGGCTACGCGCCAGCTTGGTGCGCCAGGTAGGTGTGGCAGGCAGGTGCACCAGGTAGGTGTGCCAGCCTAGTGCTCCTGCTAGGTGTGCCATTGTAGTGCTCCTGCTCGATGCTCCAAACAAGTGCTCCACATTGGTGCTCCAGCTAGGTGCTCTCCCCTACTTGTCTGGATTTCTAATTGGGCTGCGGGCTTGCTATGGGCTTGTGGTTGGTTTAGTTAATGGGATTCAAAAAGCGGTTGGGTTAGCCACATCCAAAGCAACATCTGGAAAGTTCATCTATGAGTCACCTCAAAATCGGGGTGTCTACAGTGGCGTTGTGTTTTTGCCGTGGCCTGGTTTAGAATATCAGGTTTTGGTCTACAGGAGACCATGGTGTTGCTCCTAGGTGGCGTTGGTCTTGCGCTTTATGTAGTGTTGTGTTTTTGAGCGGTGGCTCCATAGCTTTGATGCCTTTGCTTTGATCCAGAGGGGACCGTATTGTACAGAACAGAGACTTTGTAGTTGTGCTTTGTGGTTGTTGTTGATGTATTGTGTTTAGCATCCTAGTTGATGTATTGCCCTATTGTGGTGTCATAGCGTCCTAGTGGGATGCTTCTGTTTAGTTGCCCTTGACATTGTTTGTTGAGTCGTTAGGTGGGGTGTGTACTGAGTGAGCATTTTGAGTTGTCATCCACGTGTACTTTGGTTTTATGTGCTTTCGCAGGTGTAAGATAGGAAATGGTTTTAGCTAGTGCACATAGGAGGAGTCACATTGTCACACATCAGGGATTCTAGTGAGTTGTAGTTTAGTTTAATTTCAGTTATTTATTTCTACTGAGTGTCCTTAGGTTTAATTTCATATTTAGTGTAATTATTAGAAAAAGAATATAAAATGGAAAATATAGCTAGATTTGAGAGATAGCAAGTTAAGGGTCATGACACTAGGAATCAAAATCTAGGAAATCCAAGAAGTTTCAATGGCAAGCTCTTCTTACAACTTTGGAGGAATTAGAGAATGATGAATCTGAGAATGGTACTTGTGCTCCTACACAATCCCCGCACATAGCTGTCTTGACCCTACTATAAGTAATTTAAATCCAGTTCCTTTTAATTTAGCTCTACATGATATTAGAGTTCCTACCTCTACTATTGATTTGCCTTCAACATCCCCCGTAAATTCTTCCAATACCTTTAATGCATCAACTAGCAAGGACAATTTCTCTAATGACATTCTATTTTGGGACTCTTATGATGATTTTGTAAGTTTTTGTTCTAATATTGAAATTGTTTTTAATGATATCTCTGAGGTTTGACTATTTCTAGATCATGTTTAGGCGCAACAACATTTGCCTAAAATTAATCTTGATCACAGTAATGATTGTGTAGGAGCAGTTCCATGTTTGCGTTTTTAAATTCCTTATCCTCATGATTATCCATGCTTGGAATATTAAGGGTTTAGGGAGTAGTAAGAAATGCAAGAAGCTTGGGAATATTGTGCATAGATGCAAGTGTGACTTCCTTAATGCTTGTGAAACTAAAACTGATTCCTTCTCTCTGGTCCTCCTTAGATTAATTAGTGGTGGTAGGTTAAGTAGTTGATATTTCTTCCATTTACAAGGCAATGCTGAGGACATCCTGATGGATTAGGATGACTCTCTGGTTTCTAAAATAAACATGCAAAGGGGATCCTTTTCTTTTTCTATCTGGTTTCAGAATCTATTTGACTCATTCAATTGGTGACTCACTATGACCATGCCGGTGGAACCCTGCACGGCTTTCCCCTACCGGGTGCGCGGAAACACACGAGGAGACCTGATATGGTCACGGCAAAGATAGTGAATCCGGACAAGAAGACTAGACTCGGAGACATCAAGGAAAGATGAGAAAGGATAAGGAAAGGAGTCGCCACCTAGTTTTTTAATGGAAAGACGAGGAAAACCAAACACACAAGAAAACCAAGAAGCAAACGGGATGCAGAAAACATGTGTGCTCCGTGCCTAATGGATATAATGCACAAATGAATGCGGACCAGAGAAAGGGTAAGGATTCTGGTTAACATGGGGAAGGGGTTCGGCACCCCCATGCGCCCGAGAAAACTCGGTCTTTCTAGGTTTCATACTTGTCAATGGTCTAATGGATGTGTGCTTGCCTATTCTGAATGCTCATGCTAATGATGACTGGAGAAAACACGCCAAATCAAAGAAAAGAAATGAAATAAAGGGAAAAAGTTAATCCGAGGGTTAAATGTAGGCATTGAGAATGCCGCTTCACTGTATGGCTGTGGGCGATGAGGAAAATCATGAAAATCGAGAAACTCTCGGAAAGCGTCTCGCAAATTAGCAGAAATTGGGATAAATCTGAGAAAATCAAATTGTCGGCTTCAGGACAATGTCAGCTTTGTTAAGCCTTTTAATGTACGCCCTCGGGCGATGGAAAGCCAAATCAAATCTAAAAATGCGAAAATCGGGAAAAATCCGAGAGACGATGAAAAATTGAGCTTGAAACAAGCTAGAAATGCGTGCGCAATGTAAGGAAGAAAATGCGAGACAACTTGTATGAAAAGATGCGGTAAAATATGCAAAATGCTAGTGAGAGTGTAATAATAAGAATTCCAGGGGCTTTTGTGCAAAAAACCCAAATTCTGAATGAAAATGGAAATTTTGAAGCCAAATCACCAAAACTACTTAGAAAATCATTTTTCATGCAATTCTGGAAAATCTGGGGTCAAATGAGTAAATATGTGCATTTCTGGTCAAATTGAAGGTTTCTAGGGGTTAAAATGCAAATATGCCACTAAAACATGCATTTAGTGCAATTTAATGGAAATTCAGGGTAAAATATGCAAGGAAAAGGATCCATGAAAGTTTCAGGGGCAATTCAGTAATTTTATCATAGAAAACATGCATTCAGTGTGAATTTTATAATGTTTAGGGGCTAAAATGCAATTTACCCAGAGAATCAATGCATTCAGAAGAGTTTTAGTAAAGTTCAGGGTCCTTTATGCAAAAATATTAGATTGAAATGCATTAAAAGAAACTTTGAGGGTTTTTATTAAACTTTTAAACTTGGAAAACATTATTTTGAATACTTAGGGGGCATAATGCAATATTTTCAGTTAAAACTTTATTCAAACGAATTAAGAAAAAAGATCAGGGACCTAAATGTAAGAAAAGGACCTATTTTTAATAAGAAAAGGATCGAAATGTAACAGATCAGAAGTTACAGAAGTTTTATTAAAATAAAACTAATTTTTAATTTTTTAAAAGAAAAGAAAGATCGACGGTCGTTGGCGACGGAGCACTGCCGCCGACGACCGCCGGAGGGACAGTTGGAGGCTCTTCCGTCGTCTGATCTAAGATCAAACCCCACGGGAAGCAAGAAAAGAAGGAGAGGAGCAGATCCAATAGATTGGATCGAGAATCCAACAACGAGAGTGGGTCTCCCACCTCCCTCGCCGTCGGGGAAGAAGAGAGCTCTAGAGGCTGCGGCGCGGCGATCCAAGAGTCCAGGAGGCTCGGAGGGGCGTTGAGGAGCATCCTCTCTCTTCTAGGGGCTCAAACGGTGGATGATAACGCGGAGGGGGCTCTGATTGCCATCGACGTCCTTTTCTCCGACGAGCAAGGTCACGGGCGTGTTGTAGAGGTCGTGGCTCATCTCCGGAGGCTCCTGTGTACTTAGGGGGCACCGTGGAAGCTTTCTAGAGGCTCGTAGCGGCGGGAAGGGGCTGGAGGCACGCGCTCCTTCTCTGGCTCCGATGGACGGCGTCTTGTGCGATTCTGGCGAGGTTCTGGTGGAGGCTTTAGGAGGTAGTGGAGCGGCGCGTGGAGGAGCGGAAAAGCGAGAGGGAGACCAGGGAAGGAAGAATCGACACTCTGGGGCCAGGACCGTGCCCTGGACCAGCCCCCCCACCTAGGCCACCGGAAAACAGCTCCAGCGAGGCCTGGGAGCTTAATTCCTACAAGTGAAGACCTCTGGATCCGACTCCAGGGAACACAAGAAGTCCTAGGAAACTGAAATTGAATGCAAGGGAGGCTGATGGAGGGCGTACCTGGTTTGGCAGCGAGATTTTTTCTTTATAGCTCGCCGGCAGTGGTCGGAATCCCTTGCTTCTCACGTCTGCGAACTCCTCTCTCTTCCTGGAGCTCTCTCTCAAACCTTCCTCTTTCTCTCAGTCCACCAGTCCTCTATTTATAGCCAAGGAAGACCACTAGCTCCTAACAAACCTATAACAACCCACCACCTTAACAACCCACTCAAACCAAACTATAACCACCTTAACAACTTCTTAACAACCTAATCAACTTAACCACCTCATAACAAACTAACAACCTTTCAACTAATTCCCTAACAAACCCAAGAATGTTTGAGAAAGTTGGCTTAAATGGGCTATGGTGGGCCTTGGTGAATTGCTTGGGCTTAATGGAATTAAATGGGCCTTCATGGGCTTTGGTGGGCTGAATGGGCCTTGGTGGGCTGAATGGGCTTTGGTGGACTAAACTAGCGTTTGAGCTCATTTGTGATCAAAAGCCCAGCCACCATACTTAATCCTGTAAGCCTGTAAAATTGCAAAATTGGGGTGTCTACAGATGCCCCTCCCTGAGCGAGGTCGGAGGATGAGTGGGACAGAGACTGATGCTAAGGGTTGACAAAGACACCCCACTCGAAGCCGTAAGTAAGAGTAAATTAATGGACACCAACTACCAGTCGATGAAAGCACCAGAGGTCTTGTCGCCATAGCCAAAGCCAAACAATACAAATGATCAAATGTTGACAAGTTGACGACCAATCAATTCCTAAAAGACATGACTGGTTATCACATTTGTCGAGAAAAGTGCCAGACAAGACTCACAGTGCTTGTCGACCGAGAAGTGACTGGTCACGTAAGTCATCCGGGTAGTTCAGGCTACCAGCCCACAGGAGGGTTGGAACAAGGAGAGTGGGGAATCCATCGAGCATCACAAGAATTGCCCGAGTAGATCGGGATACCAGCCCGAAGGAGGGAGGAAGACAGTTTGCTTTGACTCCATCCCTTCGGAGTGGAATCCAAAGCAAAAGGAAGTGGCACCAGGATTCGTCTGGATAGAACGAATCTTGGATGGGAAAATCAAAGGTGAAAGGAGTAGCACTAGGATTCGCCCAAATAGAACGAACCTTGGATGGGAAAAAGGCACTAGGATTCATTCCAATGGAGCGAACCTTGGATGGGGAAAAGGCACCTGGATTCGTTCAAATAGAGCGAACCTTGGATGGGAAAAAAGGCACCAGGATTCGTTCCAATAGAGCAAACCTTGGATGGGAAAAAGGCACCAGGATTTATTCCAATGGAGCGAACCTTGGATGGGAAAAAGGCACTAAGATTCGTTCAAATACAGTGAACATTAGATGGGAAAAATGCACCAGGATTCGTTCCAATGGAGAAAACCTTGGATGCAAAGATAAAAATAAAGTGCAGGAGTCGCCACCTGGTCTATTAAAATAGAAGACAAGGAAAACTATTTAAAAATATTCAAATCATGCAAAATAAGCCAATGGAAAAGAAGGTCTCAAACCAGAAAATGGGTAAGGATCCCTGTTACGCACGAGAAAGGTGTTAGGCACCCTCGTGCGCCCGATAAATCGGTCATTCTATAGGTTTCTCATTTGCTTATGAAATGCCGGCTTTTCAACCTTTACTGTATGCCCGAGGGCAATATGCCATGCCATGCTAAGTGAGTGGTGTCTTCTGCTAAAATAAGGGTGCATGGAGTGCAGGGTGTGTCCTAACGCTCAGAAGTATCGCTCATATATCGGGTCAAGTGTCGATGCAAAGATATTACATAAATAAGATCAAGGATCTAAGTATTTTGAGCGACTTTTCATCCTTGCTTTGCTATATGCTAAATGTGATCTAACATGCATAAAAAGGATTGAAAACAGAGTTGGATATTCCTGACATATCCAGGAAGAGAACCAAAAAAATTCAGAAGTAAATCAAAACAGGAAATCATTCTAAAAACTATGCGAAAGCTGCTGTGTGCTATTGAAGACAGGCTAATGCGCCTGTTAGGTGCGCCAGACTAGTGCTCCAGTCTGTTGCGCCACCTATGTGCTCCTATGTGGGCCAGGAAGATGTGCCGAGGAAAATACAGAAATCTAAGCAGTGCAATGTCACATATAAATGCGTTCCAAAAGGTTATGCAATGTAAAAACTTTGCAAAATCGGAAAATATCCTTTAAAAATAAAAGAAATGCAAGTGTGAGAAGATTTATGGATCTTGTGTCCAAGGGCTAATAGCCTCACACCAGGTCACATCTTACTCATGCTAAATAAAAGTAACAAGGTTCAGCCACACCACTGGATCATGGGCTGATGCATAAGATTCTCCATATAGGAGTAAATGACAATCAGCCTACCAGATTTGGACTATGGACTGAATGTTCAAAGGGTAAAACAACTGGAAAAGCAGCATCATTTGTGGTTGAAATCATGCATGCACAATCATAAAATACCAAAGAATCATCACTAAAAGAATCAGATTCAAAATCATTTGGGAAAACATGCAGATGAGGATGCAAAAGAGGGTGACTTCGCTTCTCTGACCAGTCTGGTGCACCAGAATGGTGCGCCAGAGTGGTGTTCTGGTTAGGTTCGCCTCTCTAGTGCGTCAGATTGGTGCTCCAGAATGGTGCTCCCCAGAAATATGATGAGATGCAAATGAACAGAAACCTTTCTTTTTATTTGATTCAAAAACAAAATAAATCATGGGTTCATGGCAGAAATGCTTATACAAGATTCTAAAGAACATGTATGAGAAGATAAACTTGACAAGCCATATGCAAGTGATGAATACATAAAGAACATGTATATTGCATATTCTAGCATGCATGTGCATAAAAACAAAGATTTATTGTGCAAAGAAACAAAAAGAAAGGCCATTTGCAGGAACATTAAGGTGCAGAATTTTCTAGTTTGATTGTACATGTAGAATATCTTATAGGGTGGTTATCTTCATCATGAAATTTATGTAAGCAAGACGAAGAAGAAGATCAGTTTAGATGAAGTGCACGGCATATTTTATCTAATGTAGGAAGTAAGCAAAAGCAAAGGAATGCATGGAGGACTTACCTTGTGCAAGGTGTTCCCTCTTGAAATATCAAAGATAATATGATCCATGTTGCTTTGGAAGGGCTGAGAATTCTCCAAAATACCAAGGAATGCTTGGGAAAACCAGATTGGCTTGCAATAGTTTGCACTAGATTTATCTCAAGATGATAAGATCAGCTCCTAAGGTCAGGGGGCCCAAATGGTTGCCTATGGATGTCCTTATATAGGAAATTTTCAAAGGTAACCCCTAGAGAATACAAGCAGCCTCGTAAACGAAAAGCCTGGGAAGATTCCATAACATATTTGTTGGCAAAGGTTACAAACATAGGAGGTGGAAAGCCAGCAGTCAGCAGCCTGAAAAGGGGTTGTGCGCCAGCTTGGTGTGCCAGGTAGGTGCGCCTGGTTAGTGCTCCAGCTAGGTGTGCCACTGTAGTGCTCCTGCTTGGTGCTCCAAACAGGTGCTCCACATTGGTGCACTAACTTGGTACTCTCCCCTACCTGTCTGAATTTCTAATCGGGCTGTAGACCTGCTATAGGTTTGTGGTCGGTTTAGTTAATGGGATTAGGTTTGCCACATCCAAAGCAACATCTGGAAAGTTTATCTATGAGTCACCTCAAAATCGGGGTATCTACAAATGTCCCTCCCTGAGCGAGGTCGAGGGACGAAAGGAACCAAGACCGATGCTCAGGGTTGACAAGATACCCCCATTTTGAGGTTACAGAAGGATGGTGTTTGCTGTAGGCTATAAGTCACTTATTCGACGGATGCACCGAAAGTCATGACTTGTTGCCAAATGCAAATGCAAATGCGAAATGTGTGCAAACTGCTGATCTAAATGCTAGGGATGTGTGATGCCAATGCAAGATGCAAATGCAAGAGCCGATGCGAAGCTGATGCTAACAAAAACACAAGAATGAGTGCTTGCAAGATGATGCGATGCTGATGCTAGTGCTGATGTGATAGGCAAAAGATAAAGAGATCCTGCACACATCAGGAAAAAAGATAAGTTGTCGAACTCATCAGCCGGATTATTGAGGTTATCAACCTAAAGAGGCGGGATATGACAAGTCAATCAAGTCCTGTTATCCCGATCTCCAGACAGCATGACGGTTGTCAACCGCGTAGTTGGGGACACCAGCCCAAGGAAAAGGGGTATGACAAACATATCATTTGTCAAACAAGAAGGCCCTGTCCGCACGGACCAAGGGCGAATGAAGAGATTTTATGCCCGCAAAAACTCGAAAGAGAAGAGAGAAAAAAGGACCTTGACCGCCCGGTCAGAGGGTCAAATAACTGGATTCCGAGCCTGCGAAAACTCAGAAGAGAAAGGATAAGGTCATTGACCGTCCGGTCAAAAGGTCAAGCAGCTGGATTTCCTGCCCGGGGAAATCCAAGAGAAGGGCTAGGACCTTGACCATCCGGTCAAAAGGTCAAGCCATCGGATTTCCTGCCTGGGGAAATCCGAGAGAAGGGCTAGGACCTTGACCATCTGGTCGAAAGGTCAAGCCACCGAATTTCCTGCCCGGGGAAATCCAAGAGAAGGGATAGGACCTTGACCATCTGGTCAAAAGGTCAAGTCGCCAGATTTCTTGCCCAGGGAAATCCGAGAGAAGGGCTAAGACCCTGGCCATCTGATCAAAAGGTCAAGCCATCGGATTTCCTGCTCGGGGAAATCTAAGAGAAGCCAAAGACTTCGACCACCCGGTCAAAGTCAACAAGTTGGATTTCGCACCCGCGAAAATCCAGGAGAGGCAAATGACATTGACCGCCTAGTCAAAGTCAACAAACTGGATTTCGCGCTTGCGAAAATCCAAGAAGGCAAACGACATTGACCGCTCAGTCAAAGTCAAGAAGTTGGATTTCGTGCCCGCGAAAATCCAAGAGGGGCAAAGGACATTGACCACCAGGTCAAAGTCAACAAGCTGGATTTCACGTCTGCGAAAATCCAAGAGAGGCAAAGGACATTGACTGCCTGGTCAAAGTCAAGTTGGATTTTGCGCCCACGAAAATCCAAGAGGGGCAAAGGACATTGACCGTCCGGTCAAAGTCAAGTTGGATTTCGCGCCCGCGAAAATCCAAGAGGGGCAAAGGGCATTGACCGCCCGGTCAAAGTCAAGCTGGATTTCATGCCTGCGAAAATCCAAGAGGGGCAAAGGACATTGACCGCCCGGTCAAAGTCAACAAGCTGGATTTTACGCCCGTGAAAATCCAAGAGGGGCAAAGGACATTGACCGCCCGGTCAATGTCAACAAGCTAGATTTCGCGCTCGCGAAAATCCAAGAGAAAGAGGTAGAAGGATCTCATCCGCTTGGAAGGAGAACTTGAAAAATCAAAACGATGATCCTTGGATTGTCCCCTAGGAAGGAGAAAGGTAATGGTGCTCCGAAGGGCGAAATCGTAAATGTGCTGCTGATGCTGTGGCAGTATCACTGGTGCATACAGTATCCTGTGAAAGGTACTTGTTGAAGTTCTAACCCAAATTTGTTTTGCGAATTTGCAAACAGTGAGGGTTTATCTGCAATTTTCCAAAACTAGAGGGGTCTTACTGCAAATTGCCCAGTATGACAAACTGCTAATTACCGTAGTGTTGCTGGGCGATGATATTTGATATTCGGCCAAGTTTTGTGAATATCTGCTCCTCTTATAATTTTCTACGTCCTTTTTGGCCTACTTTGCAATTTTATGAAAAGGCAGCGGGTTATATGCAAATTACCCTGTCTGGTGATTTTTCGCAGACCTTGAGCTGGCTTCTTCTAGAAACTTTATATTTTGCTCCTGGTGACAAGCTGCAGAGTGTTAGGGCTTGGAATGCAATTTTCACTGCCATTTTGCATTATGAACCTTAGCCATTAATTATTTGCAAAAGGGGGCCCACTGAATAACTATCATAACTGCCAATAGACATCCTTCATTTCTCCCTGCTTGCTGGAACTTCAAATGTATTTGTGCTGCTTGGCTTTTTTCATGTGTTGTTGAAAAAAGCCCAGCGGCCAACTATTAGCCCTTGGATGGCCGACGGCTTGGTGAGCTCCGATGGGCTGCGCAAGTGGCGGCTAGGATGGTAGCTTGGTGATGGCTGCGGGCTGAGATGGGTTGGCCGCTGGGCTTGGTGGGTGTTGGCAACTGTGAGTGGACGGCAGTGGGGAAGTGGCGGTTTGGGTGGTAAGCTTGGTGGCCGCAGGTTGATGGTTGGTCACCGACGGTGCTCCGGCGGCCTAAGGCTATGGCCTGCGGTTGCAGTTGGAGGTGGCGGTTGATTGCTGAGTTTTTCGGTGGGTGTTGGCCGTGTGGTGGGTTCCGGCGGACTGAGCCACGTGGTGTCGGGCCGGTGGTGTGGAGATGATGGGTCGGTTGTGTGGTGATGGAGGTGGAATGGGCTGTGGTAGTGGAATGTTGAGGTGGTGACGATGTCAGTGACGATGTTAGTGAAGAGGGTGAAGGGTTTAAGTAAAAAAATCTTGCTGCCATATCTATTGATTGATCTGCCATATTACTTTTTATGCCATCATAAGCTACTGTGAATCAAATGTATTGGCCATTTTAAATCAAACTATCTGCTGACCCATGCTTGAGAAAAATAATGGCCCACCCAGAATATTTCATTCTAGCCCTTCATGTTTCAACTAATAAGCACAAAGAGCAAGAGCATCAATATTGCCATATAACTCTCACATTTCCATGTAATTTATTTGTTTACTGTTTAAATTCCTCCATAATGCTGGACTGTAACTGTACGCCTGTTCATATTTGCGTATCTGTCATCTCATGCCATAGTGCTTTGTTTAGATGCCATGCTTTTCTATTTCGCCTTCGACTACAACACTTGACTTTGTCTTGGACTCCAGTATGTCATTGTCTTGCTTCCTATTTTTAATGTAGTATTTGTAGTTTTTGTAGGATGATACAGTTCCCGAGGAGTGAACGCCACAGCTCTCATGGGATACGCTGTCTAGCTCTCATTCCCGACAGCGGGGTAGTTCTTCGAGGTCACGTGCCTCCAACAGCTCGACTCCTGCCGTCCCTATTGAGGTAGGCCCAAACTGGAAGACAATGTGCATAGGATATAAATCTGGTACTTTATTTGACAAATGTATTTTCAGGAGTCTGGCAACTTTGAGGGGCGGCTGCTTAGCGGCCATCACATCTTCGAGGGCCCTGACTTTGGGGTAATTTTCTTGCTTTTGTGTGCTTCAATTATAATTTGCTTTCTGACTTGGTATTAATTCTGTTCTTGATATTTCAGGCTGGTGATACAAACCAGATAATGCAGTGTCACTAGGCCCCGATGCTCGACCATTTCCACCATCTGCCCGAGTTTCTATAGGATTTTCTCCTTCACCGGTCTCCCTTCGGCGGTTTACTACGCATACCAGTCATCCATGGTCACTACAACTTCTTCCGAGCTCTGGTGGAGAGATGGAGGTTCGAGACGCACACCTTCCATTTCCCGTTGGAGAGCTGACCATCCTGCCTTACCAGTGGGCCTTGTTGACGGGTCTCCCCTTCGGCGACGAGCCGATTATTGGCGAGACTACCCACGACCTGCACCTTGCTCCTGCACATCTGTGTCGCGTTCCTCTTGTGCCACCTAGGGGGAAACACATGATTAATGTGGGATGGTTGAGAGAGTGGGACCAATTCTGGCCTCATCCCGAGCCTGATACGGACGAGGCAGACTTCGTGCTACGACACTTTTTGCTGGATCTGCTGGCAATGATCTTCTGCGACTCGTCTGTGTACTGCATTCACGCTGATTGGTTAGCGTACCTAACTAATTTGGAGCATTTGGACCACTATGACTGGGCTGGTGCCAGTTATACTTGGCTGATCTGTGGGCTTGACAATGTAGTCAAGCTTGGGCACCGCTCCTATGTGGGGCTTTATCCTCTGCTAACTGTAAGTGTTTACTTTCATTATTTTGCAAAACAAATTTGATTAATATCTGATAAACTGACTTCTGTCTGCTATTGCCAGTATTGGATTATGGAGCATATCACACGGGGCCGTAGCTTTGGCTGCCTCCGTGACGAGCTTCTACCTCTCCCTCGTCAGTGGGTCGAGCCTGACCATCGGGCTGCTGCAAGGGTGTACAGTTATGAGTCTTACCGATATCTGCTTGACCTGGTAGAGCTCGAAGATGTAAGTTTTTGTGCTATAGACTTCAATTTTGTATGCCTATATTACCTGCTTCGCTTACAATTATCTGTTTCTGTAACAGGTTCAACTACGCCCATTCTCCAGATATGATGGCTTTAATTGGGCACCTCTGAATTCTGGCCGCGTTCTGAGGGTCAAGTAGGTGAAGTTTTACTGTATGAAGAAGTCGACATATTTTCTCCCAGGGCGCATGAGGCACCAATTTTTGAATGAATTCTGCATTCCTGCCCCTCCTCCTGCCGACATGGATCGCCCAGCCTCGACCCGTTCTGTGGCCAGAAGTCGGCATGCGGTAGCTGTTGCCTATCAAAACAGGCATGTCTTTCGAGAAGTCAATTACACAGATTATCTGGCTTGGTACAGACGAGTCGGGAAGCCGTATCTGTTTGAGGAGGCTGTGCAGGATAGCCAGTGCGGGATGTGGTATACCTCCGACTGGGCCAAGGTAAATTTACTACAATTTCTGCTTAACACTTCTATGCATACGATCGAGATAAATTTGATACTGATTAAATGCACAGGGCTTCGAAGAACAATTTGGCGCCTTTTACGTCGATATCCGACGAAAGAGGGTATGACCTTTACTTTTGTAAATTGTCATTTTTAACAATATGCCTAACATATTTGTAAATTTGCAGGAACTACGCTGGCGCAACATCATTCGGGTATTTCTCTCTTTTGCTCTTGCTGTTCTTGCTTTTTTGCTCAATAATTCTGGCTACTAACACAAATCTTGATATTGCAGCAAGACTTCCTCGCCCATGAGGTGAATGCAGCTAGCAGTTGGGAATTCACTATGGAAGCTTCTGAGGAAGGCCGTTCAGACACTGAAGTTTCTTAGAGGGTCTAGAGTTTTGCTGCCCGTTCTCAAGCTGCTGCTGCCGTTCAGTGGTCGCGTCGGATCACTTGACGAGGCACTCGTCTTTTGGCCAAGAGTTTTCAAGAGGCATCGTCCGATGAGGAATAGCCATCTTTAGTCTTTTTGCTATAGACAAGTCTTGTATTGGCACTGGAACATTGTAAATCTGTTTGAAAACTTTTACCTAGGGTATTGTTCGTGCAAGCTGTATGAAATTTCTTATGCAAGTTCAAGAAAATGGCGCCGATTTGGCGAGGTCCAAATTTTAGGGGAGGCACTGTCGAAATTTTCAGCTGCTTTGTGCGCCACCTATGTGCGCCGTTGAGGTGCGCCTCCTAGATGCGCCACCTTGGGGCGTCTCCAAAAATGGTCCGCTTGATTTCCTTTATTGCTGAGACCCCTTGCTTCTTCCCTATATAATCTCGCATTCTCAGCGAGATGCACCGCCGCCCCTTCTGCAAACAACCTCAAATCCTCATAGTAGCATTTTCTCTGATCTATTCTGGATTCCAGCTGCACTATTACAATGGTACGTGAGTGTTTTTGCTGTTTTTTCCATGCCTTGCTATATGAGAAGAAAGAGCAATCTATTGATCTCGTTTTTACAATGTTATTTCAAATTTACAACAAGATAGAATTTTCTGAGCATGTTGTTTTTGATTTGTATTTATATTAAGATCATATGCTGTTGGATCACTCATATTTGCCTCATATTTATGTCAAGTTCTGCCCTTTTTTTTGCCATATCTGGCCCAAATTTGTGTCCACAGAGCTATGTCACCATGGTGACGCCAAAACATTGTTTAGATGCTCTGCACGGCTGGATTGATGCTTTAACAGCTGCAGATCGCGAACAATTGCTGATTTGGGGCATATCCTCCTCCCTATTAAGTATAGCCAAAGTGGAGGTGAACTGGCACCTATTATGTGCCGTGGCTCGATTTTGGAAGCTGGCTTTACATGTTTTCCACTTTAGGCAGATAGAAATGACTCTGACTTTGGAGGAGGTCAGACGGATATGCAGCCTGTCGCCATTCATGTCCCCTCCCGTCTTCACTTGCCACGACAACTACGCTTCAGTTCTGAGCCGACTGACTGGTTTGACAAGAAGCGTTTGTGAAAAGAACCTTATCTGCAGAGACGGATCAACTACCATGGTGCGCCTCGATTATTTTGATGAAATTATCAGCGCCCGTTCCTATTTAGGCAACCTGTGGCTTCATGGTTTTGTGATGTGCTTCCTTGGGGGCTTATTTTTAGCCATGGCCGGATGACTGTGGCTAATGAGGTGGCCGAAATAGCTTGGGCGATGGTTACTCGCCAAATTGATCTTGCTCCCATTCTCCTTGTGTAACCATGCCAGCGAGGATCGCAAGATAATGCGAAAATCGGCAAAGCTACGGCAGAAAAATAAATAAATAATGCAAATGTTGGAGTCGCCACCTAGTCAATTATGGAAGACGAGGAAAACCAAATAAAACATGAAAAATCATGCAAAACAATAAGGAAGGTCTTCGAAAACCAGAAATCTGGGTAAGGATCCCTATTACGT
>JAMKQA010004366.1:0-27373 GCA_024699735.1 Posidonia australis | reverse complement strand
AATAAAGGAAGAAAGGAGGGGAGAAAGAAGAGGAGGAGGCAAGAAAGAAGAAGAAGAAGACGAAGAGAAGAAGAAGAAGAAGAGAAGAAGAAGAAGAAAGAAGAAATGAAAGAAGGTACACATCCTACTCCTCTTCTTATTCATGTTTAAATCTGTTTTCGATCTAAACATGTGGCTAAGGGTGATTTCTATATGTAGGAGGAGATTCATGATTTTTAGTCATTTTTCCATGATTTTAACAGTAATTTCAAGTGAATGGCCACTATTGAGTGTTTTGAGTTCTCAAGCTTCAATCTGGAATAACTTGAGCTATAGATGTTGGATTTGAATGATTTTTATTTAATTAGAAAGTAGACTTGAAGATCGTTGTTCAATAGATTATTTGTTAAGTTTCATGGCCTATGAAAAAAATAGTGGTTGTGCAAAGATTGAAAACCCATTCAGTTATGCCAGTCTGAGTCTTAGAGCTTCAATCGTGTATATCTTGATTTATGAACATTGGATTTGAATAAATTTTCTTTCATGTGAAAGTAGACTCTGAAATCTTAATTTTGGTATATTACTTGCAATTTTTCATGGCTTGTGGTGGATACAATAGGATTTGCAATTTGAATAACATTCTCTGGTTTTTCTACTAAGCCTAAGGCACACCTTGGTGGCGCACCAAGGTAGCACGACTTGAGGGCGCAATAAGGTAGTGCATCTTGCTAGCGCACATCATTGACGCACCAAGCAAGTGCATATGGCACCTGTGGGGCACCACTAGGTGCCCTTGGGGCACCTGATTGGCACGGGCCGTGCCTGGTGGACGGCCAAGTTGACTCCAATGAGCCTCTAGTGACTACCATTGATCTAGAAGTGTGCTTTTGGATTTTACAAATGGTTTTACAATAAAAATGATGATAATAATTAATAGAAACATTGGAAATGAATTCGAAAGTGTATAAAATACATTAGCAAGATTTCCCATGAATTTTGAATAACATAAAAGATTTAAATAACCTATAAATGCTAGGTTTTCCCCCTTCAAGTGATTTAGATGGTCCTTATCTTCGATATTAGCATTCAAGTTTTAAGTCATCAACCCAATTACCTTGCAACTCCCTGAGTTCAGGGGAATTTATCAACTAATCCTTGAATTTTGTAAAAAATACTTTTCAACCCCTAGACTTATCTAAATTACACTTAAGCCCTTAAGGACTTGTATGTAATAACTTTTAGTATGTTTAAGGATATAGTAGGCTTGCAGGCAACCGTGGCATAATAATGATTTGAATGAACATTAGAATGGCTAAGGGATGCTTAAAATAATCTTTAAAGTTAATATTTGACCCTAGAAATAGAAGTTGAATGGTTTTGGTGTGGTGCACTGAAATAGGTATTCAGTGGCATTGTCTAAACGTAGAATTTGTGGTTTTCATTGTGTTTTCCACACAGCTTGTCGTATGAAGTTTTGTAGGGCTTTGATAAATGAGTTTTGAACAATGCTTTTAAAATGTTTTAAAAATATTTTTTATGGATGGATTCTTGTAATGAAAATGTTTTCAAAAATGATTTCGAAAAGGAAAGTGCATGATTTAAAAAGATTTTCCATGATTTTTGGTCGGATCCCTGTGGCGGTAGGGCCCTAATCGATGGGGGTATGAGGCCTCCATAAAATTGGTATATACCCTATGACGTGGTTGTTGGCAACGGATATGGGTGAAAAAGACCATGGCTCTTTAAGGTACTGTAGGACTCAGGTGAAAGAGACCGGTCCACCCACTTTACCTAATGTTGGTTGGGCCTGAGGTTGTAAGTCCTTGGGTGTCCAAGCTCCAAAGGATGTCGTGAGGACACACCCCATACGTGTTTGTATGACCTGTGGGTCATGGATTTGTGAGGCCTAAAAGGATAAGGCGGGTAGACTACTGCGTGGGGTGGTTCACTGTGGTAGCAGTAGGGTCGGAATTAGTACCTCGTCGACTAATTGTGGTCAGATTGGTCACCTGTGTCCAAAGTGATGCAGTAGGTTTTAGTCCGACTGTATGTGCTTAGTTTTGAGTTAGAACTAGAATTTGGTTTTGTAGCTTTGCTAGGTTCTAGCCATGTGAGAATTGTAGTTTGAGTTAGTTTCCAGCCATGGTTTGGATATGATTGAGCTATGTGTTGTTTGTGTTTTTGGCTGGAACCCAATCAAAGATTTGCTTTCTGAAATGCAAAAAATTGATTGCAAAACTGCATGGAATTTCAAAGAAAATGAAAGAAGTCTTTTGCACAAGCATGAATGGAAATATGGCTTTTATGAAATAGAGACTTTGTGTTTGGTATGGCACTTCAGTGTAGTTGTATAGCCATACCAAGTATGCATGAAGGTTTTGAAAAGCGTGCATATAGTTTTAAAAAGAAAGTAAAGAAAATGGTTTCAAGAGCATTATTTTAAAAGACTGGTGGCATACTAGGCAATACTATAATACCCAGTTGTGGTGTTGTGGCATCCAAGAGAGATGCCGAAGTTGTGTGCATGTATGTGTGTAAGTGGGGTGTATAATGAGTGACCTTTCAGTGGTTACTCAGGCGTGTTTGTTTGATGTTTTCTTAGGTGCACAATAAGACTAGGAGTTGCTAGTGCACATGAAGAAGAAGTCAGTCGACTACACATCAAGGATTCTGAATAAGTGTTTAGTTTAGTTTAATTCAAATAATAGTTCTTTAATTTATATTATCTCTTGTTGGATTTAATTTAAGGTTATTGTGAATAAAAAAAGGAAAATGTAGTAAGGTTTTGGAGTGTAGCGACTCAAGTCATTACAAAGTGGTATCAAAGAATTAGATTACTTAGGAGCACTAGTAGAGGGATATTTGGTCGAGGACTCCATGTTCTAAAGTCCTGCACCGTGCTTGTTAATTTTCATGTTTGGCGGAGTGTAGAGCTATGAATCACTCTAGTGAGGCAGTTTGTTTAAGCTCCTTACTCCGTGTGGTGTGGTTTTTGGTGTTGTCCACTAGCCTCATGTAGATTAAGCACCCCATGGTTGCAGGAGTGGTGACAGCTATGTTTGGCTCAAGACTAAGTGTTGTCGTGTAAAGTAGGAGACCTTGCTATGTGTAGGAGGCCAGATGAGTCTTGTCTTTGGGAGTTGTGCATGTCTGTCGAGCGTGTTAATCGGGTTGATGTAGAATGACTGTGGGAAGACAAGATGTTGCAGAGGAATATCCTAAGTCCTTTAAGGGGGCTAGGTACCCCTCAATCAGTCAACCGGAGGACATGTTTTCTTTGCCATCATTCCATGTTGGGCTATTGGTGCTAGCTATGGGAGGAGAAGTGTTGTGATTGGCTGCCTCCTGTGTAGCCTCTATGACTTGATACTGATAGATAATTGATTGCTTTGGTTTTTCTGATTTTTGTTGCTTACTATTTGCTCTTGTATGATTAGTCATTGACTGTTGTTCCTTAGTTGTGTTGTTGATGTCGTCTGTCATCTATTAAGTGTTCTTGTGTCAGTGCAAAAGACATCTATAGTTTTGTCATCCTATTGTTGCATTTGAGTGAAGCGAGAGGCTTCCCAGATGTGTGTTGGTCGTTGTCTTTGATTGGTGTCTTTGTCTGGTATGGTCTGCATTTATGTTGGTGTGGAGGATGTCTGGAGTTCCATCCTCCAGTCGTTGTTTTGGGTGACTTAGTAGGTCTCCAAATGACTGTTGTTTAGTTTTCAATCTAATAATCACAATCAAACACAAAGCATGGGAAAGTGACTGGCACTGGCTTAGTTCACCTGACTTGATTGTTCTAACTGAAAAAAGACTTTTCTTAAAGAACTTTAACTTTATTGTAAGCCAATTAGTTTCCATCTTATTGATGAACCGCAAACAAATCTAGAATCTGTTAAAAACTCAAAAAAAATAACTGGACAGAATATATGTATATTTTTTTCGCTTGCACCACTATAGATCTAAAAAAAACGTAAACAAATAAAAACAAATAATCTATAGTAGTAAGAAAAAATTAACCAGACCACTTTGCCTGTATAACTAGCACCAATATGTGTCTCATACCTTTGGTGGCCACTGTTTCTGTTTTATCATTATTGCAGACATTGGTTATTCATGGCATTTCCTAGATCATATACTATGACTTTAATCAGTATGTTAATCAATATAATTAATATATATATTAACATAGTTCCACGATTACTTCTAACATGTTTCATTTTCGTATCATTTGGTATCATTTTTATATTATTCAACTTATATCTTTTAGTGTTTATCTTCGTTCCAATCAATTTATATCATTAATGTCATTCTTAATACCATTTGATATCATTTTTCATGTCACATTAGCAAATAACATGAAAGTCCATGTCCGATGCCAAGTGATTGGTGTATAAATTAACAAGATTTGATGTACATAAACTAGAGTCCTATCCAAGGGATGTCATTGGCAGAATGGCAGGTCAAAGATCAATATTGTCTTAAGCTTTCATCAAATCTGCACAAGACGTCATACATGTAATCCTCCAATCAAGTGTCCAAGATTATTGTGGTTTGACATATCCATGTGTTGTCACGTGACATTCCTAACCACTTAGATGACTAAATTGCTGCTTCACCTTCTCTAAAATAGCAACAAAGGAGAAAATTGAAAAATCATTCCTTCCTCTGAAGGTATCCATGCCAATCTCCGGTCAAAACCCTAGTCCAAGCCATGTGCCCACGTTCTCTCACTAAAAAAAATAAAAAACGATATGAAGGTCTCTTAAGAATACATGAAACCCGCGCTGCTAAGGTCAACTTCTTCAAATAAAATTATGATTTGGGTTTGGAAAATAAAGAAAGGAAAAAAGGGATGCACTCGGGTATTAGATCTTTGAGTGCAGGGGCATACTAGTGTTTTCAATATTTTGTTCTTACAGAGACGCTAGAGATATTATATCTCGGTCAAATTGTAAGTGGTTGGTTGAAGTATTTTATACTTAATGTTGTGGAAGATTTGGTCTGTCAAAATACATCAGAAAAACATATAAAATCTAGATTGAAGGAAGAACGTAAAAGGAAAAAGGACTATCTTATGAGCTAAATTAGCATACCTAAATTTATGTTGAAAATCAAAGAAATCACTCTTGATTACGTACATGGAATCCAATTTTCTAAACCATCACACATTTCATTTCTTATGTCTTTCTTAAGATGGGATGAGAGAGATGGAAAGTCAAAAGTCTAGAATTTGGGAATCATGACTTCTAATTTATAGAATTCTATAATTTTACATATTTCTAATTCGACCATCAATAAATATAAATACGTTCAAATGATCTCTACGTATTAAACCTACATCAATCTAATCATGGTGATATCTTCCAAGCCACGGCTCGTTCCAAGGAACGAATCATGGTGATATTTTCCTAGCCACGGCTCGTTCCGAGGAACGAATCATAGTGATATTTTCGTAGCCACGGTTCGTTCCGTGGATCGAATCCTGGTGAAATTTTTCAAGCCACGGTTTGTTCCGAAGAACGAATCATGGTGATATTTTCCTAGCTACGGCTCGTTTCGAGGAACGAATCATGGTGATATTTTCTTAGCCACGGCTCGTTCTGAGGAACGAATCATGGTGATATTTTCGTAGCCACGGTTCGTTTCGAGGAACGAATCATGATGATATTTTCCTAGCCACGGTTCGTTCCGAGGAAAGAATCATGATGATATTTTCGTAGCCACGGTTCGTTCTGAGGAACGAATCATGGTGATATTTTCTTAGCCACGGTTCGTTCCAAGGAACGAGTCATGGTGATAGTTTCCTAGCCACGGCACGTTCCGAGGAACGAATCATGGTGATATTTTCCTAGCCACGGCACGTTCCGAGGAACGAATCATGATGATATTTAATTAGACAAATCACATAATAATCTGTAATACTTTAATTGATTTTATATTAACTTACATTTAATTAGATTTTAACCAAACATGATTTCATTCTCACATAATTTGACATTATTTTTATATTATTTGGCTTATATCATTTAGTGTTAATCTTTGTATCATTCAATTTATTTCATTGATGTCATTCTCATACCATTTGATATCATTTTTCATATTACATAAGTGAATAACATGGAAGTCCATGTGAGATGTCATGTGAATGGTGTATAAATTAATAAGATTCGATGTATATAACCTAGAGTCCTATCAAAGTGGTACCATTGGCAGAATGGCAGGTCCGAGATCAAATATTGTCTTAAGCTTTCATCAAATCTGCAACAAGACGTCCACGCATGTAATCCACCAATCAAGTGTCTAAGATTTTTGTCGTTTGACAAATCCATGTGTTGTCACGTGATATTCCTAACCACTTAGATGACTAAATTGTCCCTTCACTTTCTCCAAAATAGCAACAAAGGAGAATATTGAAAAATCATTCCTTCCACTGGAAGGTATCCATGTCGGTCTCCAATCAAAACCCAAGCCCACGTTCACCCACCAAATAAAATTATAAACGATATGGAGGTGTACAAGGTCGACTTCTTCAAATAAAATTAAGATTTGGATTTAAAAAATAAAGAAAGAAAAAAGGGATGCACTCGAGCATTAGGTCTGTAAGTGTATGAGTATACCAGTGTTTTCAATAATTATTCTTACAACGACACCACAGATATCATACCTTTGTCAAATCATGAGTGGTTGGTTGAAGGATTTTATACTTCAAGTTGTAGGCAATTTGGTATGTTAAGATACCTGATATTAACATATAAAATCTTGATTGAAGGAAAAACACAAAAGAAGAAAAGACTAACTTGCTCTTCTTACATAGGATCTTATATGTTAAATCAGCATATCTGAATACATGTTGGACATCAGATAAATCACTCTTGATCACGTGCACAAAATCGGAAGGTTAAAAGTCTGGAGTTTAGGGATCATGACCTCTTATTTATAGAATTCTATAATTTTTCATATTTCTAATTCGTCCATCAGTAAATGTAAATATGCTCAAATGATCTCTACAGATTAAACTCACACCACTTAAGATGTCAATAGCTCAACCCAAAATCAAATAAATCACTTTTAATGAACCTAATCACAAAATAGCTTACAATACTTTAATTAGTTTTATATTGGCTCACGTTTAATTAGATTTTAACCTAACAATCTCCCTCCAAGCTGTGAGGCCCACCCACGATACCAACCTACGAGGCCGACCCGTGGTACCAATCTAGAAGGCTAGTATATTTAGTGGCCCAAATCAAGAAATAAGGCCCAAACATTATGCACAAATCCCATAATTAAAGACCACATGCCAATAACACCGGTTCATAATTAAAATTCATTAATTTCAATTAATTACATCTTACCCACCTTTCAAAAAGATTTTGTCTCCAAAATCATTGGTAAGTGAAAAGATATGGATACTAAGTTAGGATTGCGTGCTCACATTCCCAAGTGGCCTTCTCAATACTATGATGCTGCCATCGCACTAGAACAAGTGGAATCACTTTGTTTCGCAACACCTTTTCATTTTGGTCGATAGTTTGGACAGCATCCTCCAGAAAAGAAAAATCTAGTTGAAGTACCTATAGCTGAACTGGGATCACATGCATTGCATCAACTAGGCACTTCCTCGGCATGGAGACATAGAAAACGTCATGAATTAATGGCAACTTTGGTGGTAGGTCTAGTCGATATGCAACTTCACCAACCATCTACGTGATCTAGTACAAGCTAATGTATGAAGGACTCAATTCCCCACACTTTCTGAACCTCATCATGCCTTTTTATCAATGACACCTTAAAGAACACTGTAAACACCCCGATTTTGAAGCCACTTGGCAGCAAGCTCCTCTAGATTACGCTCTGGTTGCAACCACTAAAACCCTAGCCCACTTAAGCCTACACAAGTCCATTCGGGCCCACACCAGTCCACTCTGACCTAATTAAAATACAAACCAAACAAAACACATTTAAAACAATTAAAATCCAATTAATGAAATAAAAATCCAAATTCAAGTCAAAGTTAAATTTAAAACACTTAAAATCCAATTAATGAAACAAAAATCCTAATTCAAGTCAAAATGAAATAAAATCCACTAAAATTCATTTAAAATCCAAGTAATTAAGTGAAAACCCTAATTAACAATCAAAATCCAATAAAAACCCTAAGTAATTGAAATTCAAAACTCTAATCAATCCAAAAACCCTAAATAAACCAATAAACCCTAATTTAAAACACAAAAACCCTAAATTAAAACCATAAACCCTAATTAAGTCACAAAACCCTAATTCTAAACCAATTAATTAAACTCTAAATCCCAAAATCAAAAATCAAATTTAAATCACAAAACCCTAATTAAAAACTTAAAATCAAAAATCCTAAAATCCATGAAAATCCCAAAAAAAAAAAAAAAAAAAAACTAGAATAATTAAAACCCTAATTTAAAACCAATTAATTAAACCTTAACCAAAAATTTAATTAAAATCATAAAAAATAAATAAAAAGCCTAAATTAAAATTATCCCGCCTCGTCGGAGCTTGAGACGGGAGGAGCGCACCAGGCAGCCCCAACAGATCCCGATGCTCCTGAAAGACTCGCTGCGCCCACCTTCAGCTTCAACGGCTGTCGTTCTGCCCTCTCGGTTGCCGCATTGCCGTTGTTCGAGCTCACTGTCCTTCTACGTCGTCGGAGGAGGAGAAGACTGGCGTGGGGGATGGGCAAGGCACGTCGACTGTCGACAAGTGCATCCAAGCCGTTGGATCTTCACCCTGTTGCCGTCTCCTGCTTTTCCCCCACTTGGATCACCGTTCAGCCACCGAGACACGCCCTATGGCCTCCCCAAGCCGTCGCCGCCGGCGATCTTTGAATCGTCGACGGCAACAAGTTTGTTTTTATTTTTTTTATGTTTATTTTTATTTTAATAAAACTCTTTAAGTTTTCAAAAAAATCACATGAAGATCTTGTTATTTTGCATTCTAACCCTTGTATTTTCATTAAAAGAAAACTTCATGTCATTTGTTTTATTATAAATATTGAATGTTTTCCCTATTGACTTTATATTATATGTGCTAATCCTATGAATATTTGTTTCCTTACGTTTAAATCCTTGGAATCATGTTTTTTATTATAATTAAGTCCTGAATATTTACATTTAGCCCCTAAAGCATTTCAAATAAGTTTTTCCTATGAAATTTACATTCTGAATCCTAGAATTTTTTAAATCACACTGATCATCCTTAAAATTCAATTTTATATCATATTTAGGTCCTAAGCATTTGCATTTGGTCCTTGGAACCTTTTAAAATAACTTTTCTAGTGGAATTTACATTCTTGAACCTTAAAAGATTTAAAAATCACATTGGCCAATATAAAAATCAAATGTTCTTTACATTTAGGTCCTGACCTTTTGCATTAAGCCCCTAGAATATTAAAAAATGAGTTTTCACTGTAAAGTTTGCATCTTGAACCCTAATAAATGTCATAATTACACTGATCATTATAAAATTCTATTTTTTATCACATTCAGGCCCCTGGAATTTTGTAAATAAGGCCCTAGGTTCTTAATAACCAATCCTTGAACATAGACAATTTGCATATAGACCTTTGGTTAGTTTCAAATCCATCACTTAGGGTTTCAAAATGTTTTCTTGCTTTTTCTTTGTATTTTTCACTTGTTGCATTTCAATTTTTTTTCGTTTAATCATAAATTCCACTTAAAATCATGTTTTCACTATGAATTGATCTTTAGCTCACATATTAGCCACATTTGCACTTGTGTGAATTTTACACTTTAGACCCTGAATTTTGAGAAAATTATCCAAGTGCAATTTTCACTTCTCAGTGCCACATTGACATTGGATCCATCATCTTCTTGTCAATATAGAAGCCATGAATGTAGTTTTCATCTAGATTCTCATTCTTTTTGTGAATTTTGCATTTTAGTCCCCATATTTGTCTTTTACTGTGTTTATATCATGTCATTGTTTTTCCCTTCATGTTTTCTTGCAAATAACACCTTCTAGGTGTTTTGTACATATTTTTACATAACTTAGATCATGCATCATCCTCATGCTTGTATTTATCACATATGGCCATGGAAATGACCGAATTGCCCCTATGTCTCTAATCCATATGTATGCAGTTTAATTTCGCACTCAATTTTGCATAATCCCTGTCCAAGTCATTCTTTAGTACTTTTTACGCATTTAGGCACTTATTCATCCATTTCATATAGTTTTCATCACATTGGCGCATTTGTCCCTCCCTTTAGCACACCCGTATCTCATGATTTTCTTTTGGGGAGTTCATTCTCCACTTTGCTTTTTGAATTTCTCATTCAATTTGATCTGCTCCTACACTTTGGACTTTTTTGATTTGATTTGGATTTCATCGCCCAAGGGCATATACAAACTGACTGAAAAGCCCACATTGGCCCATTTGCGGATTATTTTCCCCTTTTGATTTTCACAACCTTTTTTTTTATGATTCCGAGAACTTGGGTTGATCCCACTTTTTATCGTTTTGACATCAATATGGTTTTCTTGAGCAATCGGTCCAAAAGCACCGTCATTTTATGTGAATTACTTCACATGTCTAAGTTTGTCTATTTTATGTGGACTTCTTTGCAATTTTTCCACCCAAATTCCCGCAATGTTTTTCATGGTTCTACTGACCTAAGTTGTTTGCATTATTGATTTTCTTGAGGCTTGGATGGTTTTCTAAGCCTTTCTCACTAAAAAGTACGTCATTTCATGTGATTTTCTTTATCGAATCATACTTTGGCAATTTCGTCATTTTATGTTGATTTCTTCGTAGTTTTCGCATACCATCATGTGCATCCATCTAGTTTTGTCATGACATACATGTTAGCATGTTTAGAGCATGATCTAGGCTTAGCAAACATTTATTTAGCCTTTAGCAAGCGATTTAGACTAGAAAGATCGAGTTTCTTGGGCGTACGAGGGTGCCTAACACCTTCCTCGTGCGTAATAGGAATCCTTACCCATCATCTGGTGAGCGGACATCTAACCTTCACATTTAAAAGACTAGGTGGCGATTCCTTTTCTTTTCCTCTTATCCTATCTTGCGCCTTCGCCATCTTGGCATGGCTGTGATCTCCTCCCTCTGGCGCGACTCCACGCCGGACCCCTAGGTTGCATGGTCATAGAACTTGCTACTCCCTTGGGGAGTACATGATTCCGGCTTTCAAATTAGTCTTTTTGCTTGCTTTGGCTTCACGTGTTGTTTGTTTGCATCGTTGGTGATTGTTTGTTTAGTTAGCAAACGTTTTGCACTTTCTTTCACACATTTACTCTGTCACTACACTTGCATGCCACATGCTTTGCCTTTTGCTATGATGAATGTTTTTTCTTTTCACAATCACGATGCCACGACACTTGCGCATGCCATGATCACGCCTTTTGTGTGTTGTTTGCTTACTTGCTTGCCTTACCTGTGTGTTTTCTTCCCCTTTTCGCATTTGACATGCCTAGGAGAGTGGAGATGTGCTTGTTTCCCCCGTTTGGTTAAAATAAAACACACAAACTCAGAGAACAATTAATAAGGCAAAACTAAAGACCAAATCAAACTCTCCCTATGGTTAATAAAATGCAAGTAAAAAACACTAAAGTATATTACATGATTGATCATATAAGACATGCATCTTCTCCCCTGAGTCCACCTACAGTCTGCGAAGGGCAATTCTAGTAGCCCGTTCTATAGCTTTGGCGTAGGACGTGTTGATAGTCTGTCCTCCCTTGTCCGGAGTCATGTTCGTGCTAGTAGAGGGTACAGCTCCATGCTACTATAGGAGACGAGGCCACCAATGCACCACCCGTTCACCACCAACACTTTCACCAAGATTTAGAGCGGGGACCTTTACTTTCTAGCCTGAGTCAGAGACCTATTTACCCATGTGCGATCCTGAAGTAGACGATCTCCTAGGAAACACATAGTTGGTGAGAGAGAGCATGTTAGTTGCATTCATATGCATGCGTGCCATTCATGCCACCCTAATAGTATTGCATCTGCGTCTTGTTTTACTCACATCAGGTTTCCCTGAATCCTGTTGCTCTTTTTCAGGTTGTTGTGCGAGTTCTTCTGTCGGAGATTGAGAGTCCTCGCTCTCTGTTTCCCCTTTGGTGATAGATCTCGATCATCCTTTCCCGAGCTACCCGTTACCTTCGACGATAGCTCGTCCTAGGGTCCATCCTTTGTCCTGTCGCCGCAGTCCGATTCTCACTTGTTCCGGTTCTGCCATGGCCCAACACTTTGGTGAGCCTTTGACTTCTGCTGCTTCGGAGATGACTACCTCCGTGGTCCCTCCTTTGACAGTGACCTCTTCTGCCTCTATCATGCTTCCCGACAACCATTCCTTGATGATCGAGAATCCCTCGGGTACCGGAAACTGGTAGACTCACACCACTGTGGAGTCAGTCACCAAGGTCGTCGTTGTGACGGTCGCACACATTCTAAAGACCCCACCCCTAACTTATCCCCTGGCTAGTCACTTTTGACACCTAGTCGTCTGCGATGACACCTTTGGTAGGATCTCTTTCTACCAGATAGTTTGGAGTTCAGCCTCCTCTTGGATCTCCCGTGCCTTTGACCTCGACCTCCGGTGCCGCTACCGAGGGGTCTCATATCCTCCATACTCCGTAGTTTCTTGAGCTCGCTCGAAAGCTCCAGAGCATGGGCTTCTGTATCATTCCAGATTCTGTTGCTCCCCCTGCGGGTTCAGAGGTCCCTCTATCGCCTCCCCTTGCATGTCATGATTCACCCACTGCACTGCCTCCTCAACCATCTCCCTAACTCCTCGCAGCCTCGGCGATGGCAGGACTGACTCCACCTGCAGCACCCCCACTAATCACTACACAGCATACCTCCTATGCACATGGTGGCCAGCCTCTAGGCATGGCAGGGGCGCAGCACCCTCAGGCCTCATCCCTTGGTTCTATCTCGGGACCGCAACCGCACCCCGCTCCCACTACACCTTACTTAGTTCATCATACATGTCCCTCTCTCTCCTTGCATTAGTATCAGGTTTCCACACATACCCCACAGCACTTTACACTGGTGCACGGGTACGTTGGGCATCGAGCACTGACACCAGCAGAAGCGATGGTAGATCCAAAGGAGCACCTCGGTGTGACCCATACAGCGTACGCAAGACCCATCCCTGCTACACCACTATGAACGGTAGACACTTCGGACACCCTCCATGCTTGGGTGGGCGATCTCGAAAGAGCACTTCGACAAGTGCAGGGAGGAGACTGCCAGTCTTACAAATTCTGGGACCTCTTCTACTTTCCAAAGGCAACTCTCCCACTGAACATCCAAGTCCTGGATTTTGAGAAATACGATGGTAAAGGTTACCCTATTTCACATCTGAGGGCGTACTGCAGAGATCTCGTGTAGCTTCGGGCTGACGAGATGTTGTTAATCCGGCTATTCTAGAAAAGTCTAACCAGCCCTACGCTGAAGTGGGTCACATCTCTAGAAATGGCTCGGATCAAGACATGGAACGACCTCGGCTAGGCATTCCTAGATCAGTACTCCTTCAATTTTGACTTGGTCCCTAAGCGCGAGGACCTTGCCACTATCAAGTAGAAGCCTCAAATGCCATTCGGGGAGTATGTCGGACGCTGGCGTGCTCTTGCCTCACAAGTTCGAGATAGACCCTTGGATGAGGAATCTATCGAGATGGTTATCTGTGGAGCGCAACTAGCTATCGGGGCTCTGCTTAGCATACAGCCTATCACCACATTTTCATCGCTAATCCGAGCTAGCGCTCGTGTGGAAAGCTCGCTACGTATTAGCAGTTTCCCCGCACTCACAGTATTAGCCAAGCAGGCCACATCTCCCACTTCCGTCCTAGGAACAAGCGACAGCAGCAACAACAACAATGGCGCGAGCAACAACTCCAACAAAAGGAGAGACCTGCCCCAGAACGCAGTCACATACATCGAGTCCCCAGCATGCGACGGATAATTGCCTCTCGCTCCGGGATGCTATTCAAGACTTGATCGACCGCAAGGTCATTGTCATACACACCGAGCTGGCGGAGTCTGAACCCACACAGGCACAAGCATCTGCATCCGTCCCTGTCCCCCTAGCATTGTTTGCCAGTCTCTCCCTAGCATGGCCATCCAGGCACACCAGGGACATCTGGAATCCACATTATGTTTCCCGCCCGGTCCAACTTTACTGTGCTGAACCCCTTAGATTTGATCCATGATTCTTCTACACCGTTCCCACTGTCCCGGTATCGTTCCTTTCTTGAGGGTTCGATCTCCACGATGAACATGATCCAACTCACCACCGGACTGGCGTATCCAACAACCCCGTCAGCACAGTCACCCTCACTTGTTACCTTGGTAACCCAACTAGCTCACTAGTCCTTGCCAACTAACACGTGGGTCCCGAAAGTATTACTAGCTGTACTCCCCTTCTCGGGCCCTCCTGTTTCAGATGTCCATCCGGCTACAGTTAGTTCTGTTTTAGGCCCCACTCTCGTTCCTCTCCTGCCTTCTGACCCATCTTTTGGTGAGTCTTCAGCCATGTAGGCTCAATACTTGAGAGCATTGGCCACAAGGCTCGAGCACATGGCTCTTTCCCTCGATCCAGTTGGGGGCCTTTCTGTTTCGGCCCTTGAAGTTCCGGTGCAGACCACTATGGCATTACAGGCTCATCCCACTATATCATCACCCCAACTTCACACTGTTTCAACGATGGGGGCATTATCTCTACCTCCTGCACCACAACTGCACTTGTCACAGCATGCATCACAGTCACTTAAGGACGAGCCCATTAGTTGTGTGAGAATCCAGCACTTCTTGAGCCCATCGCCTGGAGTTGTACCGATGCCACAACTATTGCTCACATGCTCAACATCACACACAGCACAACATGCTCACTGTCCACCTCAGCATTAGGTTCCGGTCCCAACACATAGGTTATCACTGCACACTGTACACACACCTTCCACCATCAAGCCGATGCATCACGTCGCATCAGCGCGACAAGGACAGCAACCTAAGTAGAAACAAGGCCGCTGCACTAAAAGTGACTACACTCCACTAGGTGAGCCGTCAAGCATCATTTTTCCTCAGGTTGTGTCACTTTTGAGGCTCCCCAATATGCATGCCCCACTAGTTTCACCTCCTCTATGGTATGACGTGAGCGTATATTGCGATTATCATCGAGCCTCGGGGCACTCAATCGATGGTTGCCACACTCTACGGGATGTCATTCAGACTTTAATCGACAATGGGACCATTGTCGTTGGCACACAAGAAATAGCACCCACACTTATATCTACACCCTCACCAGCATCTAGTTCTACATGCACTACACCACACACCACTGTTAAGCCGACACGTCACACTATGTCAGCTCAACAAGGGCAGTAACAACGACAAAGGCGACCTTGCTGTAAGGAAGGCGACTTCACCCCACTTGGGGAATCATTGAGTGACATCCTTCCTAAAGTTGCACCATTCCTGTAGCTACCGGAGGTTCATCCTCCATCGGACTCGCTTCCTTAGTGGTATAAGGTGAGCTTGTTTTGCCAATTCCATCGCACTCGTGGACATTCAACGAACAGCTGCTGTGCTCTTCGGAATGTTGTCTAGGACTTGATTGGCGATGGAGACATTGTCGTCAACCCATAGGAGGCAGCTCACACAGGCACCTGAACCCACACCCTCATATGCACATGCACACCATAGAATAGCCGACCCCACCTTGTTAGAGCCGGCAAGCTCCGAGGATGTTGGAACTTCAGGGCTTCATCCTCTCTCCCTTAATTTTTTCCAAGAGAATCCATCGGGTCTCATCAGCCTTGTTCGTCTTTCTACCTCTTTCTTGGTTCGATCCGGTAGCACTCGTGTGTGCCACTCTCGTTCTTGTTCTGCCACTGGAGGCCTAGCTAGAGTTCGCCAGTTTGCCATGAACCTGTCTGATCTAGCACGTGTAACCCTCTATCTGGTGGGAAACAACCATCATGGCCAAAGGTTACTGTCTCGGCCCTGTCCCACTTTGACCCCAAGCCTTTAGATGTTCTATTCTGGGTTAATCGGTTTGAGCCAGTTAACTTCATCCCTAAATTTGAACGTGGCAGCTATCCACCTGTTCGTAGCAATCCTTCTAGGATGGTCGAGAATATATGTCACCGTTGGGAATATGAGAAAGGGACACCTCTCTAGGATTAATGTCAGGGAATCGCCAAGCCTGTTGCCGCGGAGGAGGGGAGAAAGCTAGAAAAACTTAATTACGAACAGCTGCAACACTCTTGGTGCTTGCTGCAATCGAGGTGGAATTCCCCTCCTACCTTCTCTCACTTTGCTAGTGCAGGGATTCTCGGTTCAGGTCATGGTCCAAATGCAACAGTGCTACAACAAGACATACCGTCAAGCACAGTTGAGTGGGTAGACAATGAGGATTACTATTCTAAGGAGAATGCCACAACTGTTCGGTCCTCACCACAATAGTTATGACTCCTACTACAGCGGTTCCAGCCTCAACTACAACGGTTTCTACTCCAATCACAACAGTTTCAATCCCAACCACAGCAGAGACAATTCTGACCACAGTAACTCCAACTCCAATTGCAGCAGTTTCAGCTCTGACAACAGTAGTTCCAGTTCTAGCTGCCACACCGAGTACAACATCTGTCAGTCACAACAGTTTCAGTTACAGCACCAGTCCCCATGGCAGCCCCAGCAGCCGTGTCAGCCCCCATTACAGTCATAGCCCTAGAAACAACAGTTTCAAGTTCATCTACAGTGCCAGTCGTAGTTCCTATCACAATGCTTGCCCAAATTCAGTTGTCAGCCTGGAGTATTGACCCTTGCGTGCGCAATGACCACGACTCTGCGTATTACACGAATCTTGCCTCCGATGAGGACAAAGGAGCAGTCGTAGAGACACAGATCGATGAGATTCTCTAGGACATGGAAGTTCTGTTCCAAGAACAGCTCGTCGTGCTAGCAGAAGACACCATGGAAGAAATGAGGCGTCGGAAAGGCAAAGTTGCAACGGTTGAAGCAGCCACTCCCTCACCACAGGAAACTCAGGACCATTTCGCTGGCATGGCTCTGATGGACCACATGGAGCAATCAGAGCCGGTCAACTCATGCTACCGGTGACATGGAGTCGTATCCTTGGCTTGCAAAGCTTTTTTACCGCATTTCCACCTGCATCATTCTTTCTATTCAGGCATTTTGCATCATCCTACATTCACGTTTACTCGCTTTCTGCACTTGTTATGCATGCATTGTATCTTAACACAAAAGCATCAAAAGAAAATTCATGCACGCACGCATTAATAGCATATGTATAGACATTTTGCCCGGTGATGAAAATTGGATAAGCTTGTCTGTTAAGAAAAGGGATCCATTCCTCCTCTGTCAATACTGCATGGACGTCCCAGCAAGTGAGGGAGCCACCACTCATCAAGAACAAGGCGACAAATCCAAGTGCCCCGAAGGACCTACACCTCTAGAGGGAGATAAAATGTTAGGATGTGAGTGAGTATGCTAGCAAAAGAAAAAATAATAATGCCATGAATAAGGGCATTAAAAGAAATGATGAGATAGAAGGCACAGACAGAAGTTGGCCCTAAGAGAAAGAGGTGAGTGGAATAACTCTGTCCCTATCACATACCTTGGAGAGGAGTCGAAGTATGTACCTAAAAAGGGTCTCCACCGCCCAAGGGAATAGCCACCCCTCACTCACTATCAAAGCAGCATCAACAACTGCCTAGGTACCCATTACCTCCAAGCAAAGGGCAGAGTGAATCCACAAGCCTATGAGGGAGTAAAAGAAAAAAAAAGATAATTGAAAAAGTAGGTGTAGGGCCTTAAGGAGTTTGGTGCGAAGCCTGTTCCATCACACAACCCAACTCAATTACTACCCCACCCTTTCTGGAGCGCCACCCACAATCCAGGATGTCTAGGCAGTGTCGGGTGAGTTGGAGATTCCCTCCTTCCTAACAACAGGCATTAGAAGCTTTCCAAAAGCTGAGGGCAAACAAAATAGCAGTACAATAAAAATGGCATCATTCATGAATAACTCATGATCATTCATCTCATCCGCTTTGCAAGGCACCGCCTCATTCTTGAACCAAGGGCATGCTAGCTACCTTTTGGTTGAGAATTTAACAAAGGATGGTTAAACCAGGGGCATGTGAGCTGCCTTTCGGTATGGCATGCATAAATCTACTGCAACACACTCTCGACCAGGGGCATGTCAGCTGCTCTAATGGTTGAAAACCCCATAATCTACCCAAGAGCATGCCAGTTATCTCGTGTGTGGGTGCACCGAGCTGGAACTTTGGCCACATATATGTTCACGACCATACTGATCCAAGCTTTTACTGTCAAACCAGAGGGCGCGACCGCTATCTTTCAGAAGAGGATGAGCAATTTTCAAAGTGATCGAATGTAGAGAGCATGCCTCTCTTCAAACATTCCTGCTAGTAAACCATCTACCAAACAACATAGCAATAGGAACAGGATTCCTAAGGGTGAAGTTGAGAAACCTGGTTGATCTATGGAGCCGCTCTGAGCCATACACTATTTCTCGAAGTCAGAAGCTCCAAAAGATCCAGAGATGACACAGACTCTTGACATTCGTGCTCTGTTATTTGATTCATTGCATGATTGAAACAGTCTAATCATGGGAGCCCTTGTGCCAACTTGTTCAGATGCTTGTGATTGAAGTGGAAATCGCCATTGCAACAACGAGTGCTTAATCGGTTCAAACTATTGCCATTTTCTGCCTGTCGGCTGGGCGCTGGGGACTATCCAGCTAACAATTGAGACTATTGATTTGGTGCCTAGACCTGGACAAATGAAGCTGGCATCTACTTCTGTACTAGGAAAGGTGCAATCCAATGATTCCCCGTTTCGACCTTCCTCCACTCGGACGAAGTCGTATCGGCTTTCCGCTCTAAGCGTGCAGAATCCAATCATCCTTGTTGGACTTTCTCCGTGATGGACGAGTCCCATATTTCCAGCTTCTTTTTAGGCCTCGGGTGAGGTCTAGATAGTCCCATCCCAGATTCGCTCCGAGAGGACGAATCTTGGTGCCATCCTTGTTGGACTTGCTCCATGACAAACAAGCCCCACATTCTATTCTTCTTCTAGGCCTCGGGTGAGGTCTAGATGGTCCCATCCCAGATTCACTCCGAGTAGACGATTTTTGGTGCCATTTTGTTGAACTTGCTCCATGACGGGCAAATCCCATTTCTTTTCTTCTTCAAGGCCTCGAGCAAGGTCTAGATGACCCCTTTCCTGGATTCGCTCTAGGCGAGTGGATCTCAGTGTCACCCTTTTATTAATTCCCCCACCTACACTATTTTCTCCACCTTCTGGGCAGATACCCTAACTATCTGATTGACATCTGTCACCAGTCTATTCCTCGGTCGACAAGTCCGATATCTTGCCATGCATTATCTCGAGCCGAAAGGTCTGTCATGACTCTTCGGTGCATCTGCCGAATAAGAGGCTCACGGCCCCCACAGCAAATATCACTCTCCAGCAGAATTAGGTGGGGTGTCTTGTCAACCCAGAGCATCAGTCTCGATTCCCTCAACCTCGCTCAGGGAGGGGCATCTATAGACACCCCGATTTTGAAGTCACTTGGCAGCAGGCTCCTCCAGATGACGATCTGGTTGTGACCACCAAAATCCTAGCCTACTTAAGCCTACACAAGCCCATTCGGGCCCACATTAGTCCACTCTGACCTAATTAAAAAACAAACCAAACAAAACACATTTAAAACACTTAAAATCCAATTAATGAAACAAAAATCCTAATTCAAGTCAAAGTCAAATTTAAAACACTTAAAATCCAATTAATGAAACAAAACCCTAATTCAAGTCAAAATGAAATAAAATCCACCTAAATCCATCTAAAATCCAAGTAATTAAGTGAAAACACTAATAAAAAATCAAAATCCATTAAAAACCCTAATTAATTGAAATTCAAAACTCTAATCAATCCAAAAACCCTAAATAAACCAATAAACCCTAATTTAAAACACAAAAATCCTAAATTAAAACTGTAAACCCTAATTCAAAACCAATTAATTAAACCCTAAGTCACAAAATCAAAAATCAAATTTAAATCACAAAACCATAATGAAAAACTTAAAATAAAAAATCCTAAAATCCCAAAACAAAAATAAAATAAAAACCCAGAATAATTAAAACCCTAATTTAAAACCAATTAATTAAACCTTAACCACAAATCTAATTAAAATCATAAAACATAAATAAAAAGCCTAAATTAAAATTCTAAATGCTAATTTTAAAATTTAAAATCAAAAAACCCTAAAATCTATGAAAATCCCAAAAATAAAATAAAACAAAAAAAACCCTAAAGTAATTAAAACCTTAAATCAAAACTTAAATAAAATACTTAATTAAATCAAGTGAAAACTAGTGAAATCTAAATTTAATCTAATCAAATCCAAAATTTAAATCAACCAAATCAAAATCAGAATTCAAATAAATCCAAAACCAAAAATCAAGAGAGAAAAATTTAATCCATTTAAAACTAAGACAAATCATTTAATTAAATCTAAATCATCAAATAAAACCTTAATCAACTTAAAATATTAAAACACAAATAATCAATCTAAATTCCCAAATCAAAAATCATCAAATTAATCTTAATTTTAAATCACAAAACAAAATAAAAATGAAAAACAAAGGAAAACCAAAATCTTAAGCCCATTTGCAGCCCTATAAATGTTTAAACCAAGACACTTTATAAACACCCAATAATAATTCCGGCGAGCCCTTGATTTTCTGCGAAAACACCGACGATCAATCCCTGATTCTCCGGGGCTCGATCCTTGGATCCGCGATCACCGGGCCTTCCTGGTGGTGCCCTCGATCCCACGATGCGGAAGCCATCCAAGAGGAGGATCGACGGTGGAGGAGGCATTTGCCGGAGCTTAAAAGCTCCTCACTGTCGACAGACATCCAGCATCATGAAGCCTCCCTCCAGTTTGCAATAAGCCTCCTCTCCCAGTAGCTAAATTAGGCTCTCCAACCTGATTGCAACCTAGGGCCACCCGCGTGCAACTCAGAACGTCCACTTCCAGGGATCGCCGTCGTCGAGCTCCATTGGGAAACAACCGACAACCAGGTTACTTTCCTCCCCCGATAGAACCAAGTTTAGATTTTGTCTTCCTGTGTTTTTTCGCTGCATTGACATGTGTTTAGCAAAGCTTTTGCGCGCCTAGCGCCCCCAGTCGCGTCTTCCTCTTCTTCATCGGCAGTAGGTCTATCACCACCGGCGAAGCTTGGCCTCATGGGTCGAGACACGATCCGACGCCTCTCCTCTTCTCCTTCTTTTCCTTCCCTAGGCCCCCTTCTCCCAAGAAGGGTTTTCCAACCTCCAATGGCTAGGATAACGCCACCTGTGCCTCGTCGTCGACGCCCACACACATCAACGACCCATGAGATCGAGAGGATGCCACGGCCTACCGCAGCCCAGTTTTACACTCCAGGAAGCTTCGCCTCAACATCCCGGACCTCTCCCGACCATCTCCCGTGCCCAACTGCCAATGTGACTCCGCCGTCGTCGTCCACGACGCCGATAGTCTGCCTCGACGGAGCTTGAGAAGGGAGGAGTGCACCAAGCAGCCCTGACCGAGCCCGATGCTCCGAAAAGACTCGCCATGCCTGCCATCAGCTTCAATGGCTGCCGTTCCGCCCTCATGGCCACCGCATCGCCGCCGTTCGAGCTCACCGTCCTTCTACGTCGACGCCGGAGAAGAATACTGGTGAGGGGGATAGGCAAGGTACGCCGACCGTCGACAAGTGCATCTGAGCCGTTGGATCTTCACCCTGCCGCCGTCTCCTGCTTCTCCCCTACTTGGATCACTGATCAGCCACCGGGACACACCCTATGGCCTCCCCAAGCCGTCGCCGCCGGCGATCTTCGAATCGCCGACGACAACAAGTTTGTTTTTTATTTTTTTTATGTTTATTTTTATTTTAATACACTCTTTAAGTTTTTAAAAAAATCACATGTAGATCTTGTTATTTTGCATTCTAGTCCCTGTATTTTCATTAAAAAAATCTTCATGTCATTTGTTATATTGAAAATATTGCATGTTTTCCCTGTTGACTTTAAATTTTATGTGCTAATTCTATGAATATTTGTTTCCTTACATTTAAATCCTTGAAATCATGTTTTTTATTATAATTAAGTCCTGAATATTTGCATTTAGCCCCTGAAGCATTCCAAATATGTTTTTCCTATGAAATTTACATTCTGAACCGTAGAATTTTTTAAATCACACTGATCATCCTTAAAATTCAATTTTATATCACATTTAGGTCCTAAACATTTGCATTTGGTCCTTGGGACCTTTTAAAATAACTTTCCTAGTGGAATTTACATTCTTGAAGCCTAAAAGATTTAAAAATCACATTGGCCAATATAAAAATCAAATTTTCTTTACATTTAGGTCTTGACCTTTTGCATTAAACCCCCAGAATATTAAAAAATGAGTTTTCACTATGAATTTTGCATATTGAACCCTAATAAATGTCGTAATTACACTGATCATTATAAAATTCTATTTTTTATCACATTCAGGCCCCTGGAATTTTGTAAATAAGGCCCTAGGTTCTTAATAACCAATTCCTGAACATAGACAATTTGCATATAGACCTTAGGTTAGTTTCAAATCCATCACTTAGGGTTTCAAAATGTTTTCTTGCTTATTCTTTGTATTTTTCACTTATTGCATTTCAATTTTTTTTCGTTTAATCATAAATTCCACTTAAAATCATGTTTTCACTATGAATTGATCTTTAGCTCACATTTTAGCCACATTTACACTTATGTGTGAATTTTGCACTCTAGACCTTGAATTTTGGGAAAATTATCTAAGTGCAATTTTCACTTCTCAGTGCCACATTGACATTGGATCCATCATCTGCTTGTCAGTATAGAAGCCATGAATGTAGTTTTCATTTAGATTCTCAATCTTTTTGTGAATTTTGCGTTTTAGTCCCCATATTTGTCTTTTACTGTGTTTATAACATGTCATTGTTTTTCCCTTCATGTTTTCTTGCAAATAACACCTTCTAGGTGTTTTGTACATATTTTGACATAACTTAGATCATGCATCATCCTCATGCTTGTATTTATCGCATATGGCCATGGAAATGACTGAATTGCCCCTATGTCTCTAATCCGTATGTATGCACTTTAATTTCGCACTCAATCTTGCATAATCCCTATCCAAGTCATCTTTTAGTACTTTTTACGCATTTAGGCACTTATTCATCAATTTCATATAGTTTTCATCACATTGGCGCATCTATCCCTCCCTTTAGCAAGCCCGTATCTCATGCTTTTCTTTTGGGGAGTTCATTTTCCACTTTACTTTTAGAATTTCTCATTCGATTTGTTCTGTTCTGCTCCTACACTTTGGACTTTTTTGAATTGATTTGGATTTCATTGCCCGAGGACATACACAAACTGATCGAAAGGCCCACATTGGCCCATTTGCAGACTATTTTCCCCTTTTGATTTTCACAACCTTTTTCTTATGATTCCGAGAACTTGGGTTGATCCCACTTTTTATCGTTTTGACATCAATATGGTTTTCCTGAGTAATCGGTCCAAAAGCACCGTCATTTTACGTGAATTACTTCACATGTCCAAGTTTGCCTGTTTTACGTGGACTTCTTTGCAATTTTTTCACCCAGATTCCTGCAATGTTTTTCATGGTTCTACTGACCTAAGTTGTTTGCATTATTGATTTTCTTGAGGCCTGGGTGGTTTTCTAAGCCTTTCTCACTAAAAACTACGTCATTTCATGTGATTTTCTTTATCCAATCATACTTTGGCGATTTCGTCATTTTATGTAGATTTCTTCGCAGTTTTCGCATACCATCATGTGCATCCATCCAGTTTTGTCATGGCATACATGTTAGCATGTTTAGAGCATGATCTAGGCTTAGCAAACATTCATTCAACCTTTAGCAAGTGATTTAGACTAGAAAGATCGAGTTTCTCGGGCGAACGAGGGTGCCTAACACCTTCCTCGTGCGTAATAGGAATCCTTACTCATCATCTGGTGAGCGAACAACTAGCCTTCACATTTGCACCTCATGCATCCAATCTTTTGTGGTTTTTCTCATCTTCCATTTAAAAGACTAGGTGGCGATTCCTTTTCTTTTCCTTTTATCCTTTCTTATGCCTTCGCCATCTTGGCATGGCTGTGATCTCCTCCCTTTGGCGCGACTCTGCGCCGGACCCCCATGTTGGCTTGGCCACAAACACATTGTCTGTCACTAGAAATTCTAGTGATCTCTTCTTTGGGTCGGCATAGGTCTTTTGTTGACGCTTTGCAACTAACAACCACATGTAGATCAAATTCACTTTATTTGCATAAAGTTGCACGATTTCTGGTCCAAGAATTTGTCATTTGCCTACTTCACTCCAGTAAATAAGAGATCTACACTGTCTATCGTACAATGCCCCAAATGTTGTCATCCTAGTACTAGAATGACAGCTATTATTGTAGATGAACTCCATCAAAGGAAGATGCTCTTCCCAGCTCTCCTGCTAGTATAAGGCACATGCTCTCAACATATCCTCCAATGTTTGGATGTTCATCTCTATTTGACCATTTAACTAAGGATGTAACACTGTGCTAAAATTAAGTGCTATGCTAAAAGCTTCCTACAAGGTCCTTCAAAACCTCGAAGTGAACCTTATGTCTCTAATAGACATGACAAACACGGAAACACTGTGCAACCGAATAATTTTCAATATGTACAATTCCGCCAATCGTTACATTGGAAGATTCACTCAAATGCCAAGAAAATATACAAACTTGGTTAACCAGTCCACAATCACCCATACAGTGTCTTTCTTTCTCCTGATACGTGACAACCTAGTCACAAAGTCTATGGAGATGTGTTCCAATTTCCACACTAGAATATCCAACGATTGCAAACTTCCTCCAGGATTTTGATCTTCCGCCTTAATCAACTAGCATGTCATGCACTTCATCATGTGGTCAACGACTTTCCTTTTCATGTCATGTCACCAAAAACTCCTCTTCAGGTTCCGATACATCTTAGTACTCCTAGGGTGAATGGTGTACTTAGACTAATGAGCTACATCCCGTAACCTCCACTTGGCCTCCTCCGACTAGGACACATACAGTAGATGATCATACCTTAGCTCTCCATATGCCCCAATAGAAAAGTGAGGCTTTCCTCTAGCCTTCAACTTCTTGAAAACAACCCAAACAAACGGGTCCATCGACTAATAGGTAAAAATAAACTCTACTAGCTTGGGGTGGATAGACAAGTTGGCCACCTAGGCATCTACCGTCCCCTGAGCTAGCCTCTTGGGCTTGTAGCCTACTTGATCCTCTAATATGTTCCATTCTTGACCATCAAACTCGCCATCACATGTGTACAATGACTTAAAGCATCGGCAACCATGTTGACTTTCCTAAGGTAGTAGGACAAGCTAAAATCGTAGTCCTTGAGATACTCTACCCATCTATGTTGTCTCATGTTGAGGTTCCTTTGAGTAAATATATACTTCAAACTGTAGTGATCATTGTAGACCTCAGACTGCTCTCCATACAAATAGTGTCACCAATGCTTGAGTGCAAACACTATGGTAGACTTGTGACATAATTCCTTAGTCATATTCCCTTATTAGATGCCTTATAGTATGTTATATACTTAGCTGCCATAGTAGAAAGAATTATAAGCGTTTACTTGACACTTTTTCATGACACTTTTTCATGACACAACTCTGCCTACTAGTGAGTATACATAGTCTAAAGTAGATCTACATTTATCTTAGTATCCGACAAAATCAGAGTCAAAATACGCAACGATCTTCAATTGATCCAATTTCCTATACACAAGTGCAGCGTCTTTGGTTTTTTGCAAATACCGCATAACCTACTTGACAACTTCTCGATAATCTAGACCTAGATTGCTTAAGTATCTACCTAACAGATCAATAATATATGCAAGATCCGAACACATACAAAAGACGCCCAACTGCCGTAGCATACGGAATCTTTTACACTACCTTATGATCAAAATCATTCTTAGGGTAATGATTGAGACTAAACTTGTCTCCCTTAGCCACAAGGATATCTCCTGATTTGCACTCACTTATGCCAAATCTTTTGAGGACGTTTTCTATATACTTATTTTTTTATAATCCAAGAATACTTCGAGAACACTTGAGCCTCAATGCTCACAGCAACAGTAGGAGTATCATACCTCCCCATCATGTAACAAGATACCTCAATCTGTAGACCACAACCCTAACCTCAACATGACAGTAAGGGAGTCTCATACCTCCAAGACCCGATGACTCTTAGGCTCAGGTATCTCGGCCCCCAACCTCAACCAAGGAGATGTGCCTGACCACCTTAGAATGTCGTTACATTCCCTAGTCCCAACAACACGATCCCATGATGTCTCGGTCTGCACACAAAAAACCAGGAAAATCAATTTCCAAAATGGGCCAACACATCTCTTTTGAAAACCATTTTTCAATACTATTTTATATCTTTGGAAACTCTTTCAAAACCTCAGTAAAATGGCACATCAGGTGTCCCATGAGACCACCACTGATGAGCCACAATCCCATCACAAATGGTAAAACAAACCAACCCAGAAAACCTACGAGAATCTTATTTTATAAAACAACTCGATCCTAATTCGACATACTGAAATGGGCTCGGTAAACCAAAATCTCCTGGATCGGAAGACCAACCAGAATTGGTCAACTAAAATAGGTGCAGACACCTAAAACGACAGACCGAAAACCAGATTGGTCAACTGAAAATTCCTAGTTCGGTAGACCAAATAAATCCGGTTGACTGAACTAAAGCACAATGGTCAACACTACGGGTGCAAACAGATATGGTATATTCGTAAAAAATCCATATCCATATCCGTTTCTGGGTGGATACGGATATCCGTATCCATTTCTGGACGGATACGGATACAGATAAGGATATGGATTTTTCAATTTGAATGGATATGGATACGGATATGTAGTTTGAAATTTCAACGGATACGGATACAGATATGGATATTCGTATTATTATTATAATATATATATTTAATTATTTATTTTTATATATAAACTGTATAACAATATTAGTGTATAAGTGTTATTAAGTGTATAAGTGTATAATAGATTAACATTTAACAATGTAAATAAACTAATGTTAATTATTTATATTATAATATATATATATATATATATATATACTTATCTTCTATCACTAGTACAAACAATCAAACATCTCTCCACGAAAAAAGCCCTAGCTTCCGCCACTCTTCCGCCGATCGCCGATCTTTTCCACCCTCTTTCGCCGATC
>JAMKQA010004365.1:0-26244 GCA_024699735.1 Posidonia australis | reverse complement strand
ATGGCCCGCGGCCCACGGCGGACCGAGCCGGGCCCAGCCCGCGGTCGGTTTTTGCGGGCCCGGCCCGTTTTCCATGTCTAGCCCTACCTCTCCTTTCCGGTCCCCACAAGAATAGTAGGAGATAGGGTTATTATCGTCAGTTGGCATTGTCTTCTTCCACATCTCAAACATTCGATTTCCCGCCTCAAACGCGAGCTCCTCCCTCACTCTCGCCCTCTCCGCTCTCCCGAAACTCCCCCCCTTCCCGCAAATTTGGGGGAAACACGGGCGACGAGATCCTTCTTCTAACTCTCCGATCCAGAACGTGATGCTCCGCCTTCCCATCAAGGCACAGGTTCGAACTCTCTCCGATTCCACCTTTTCTTCTTCTTCGTCGTCGTCATCCTAGGACTGTTGGAATGGTGCGAATTTCGCTTGTTTTCGCCTCGATGGTGTCCATTTGGGGACGGATTCTCGTTCAGATCCGTTTTTTTGCCGTCGTCTTCTGTTGATTTGGATATCGATTTCACCTCGGTCTGGAAACCCCAGATTCGGCGTGATCGGGTTGTGGCATGACGTATGAGTTCTTTCTTTTTATAGAGAGAAAAGGATCTAGAATTTTTTCTGGTGCTTCTTCTGACATTTCTAGTGCGTTCCCTTTTTGGTCTGCTTCAGTGTTTGATCCATGGCTTCTGGTTTGGTTTCCAGCAGATCTCCAGAGGATAGGAAGAATGGGAACGGCTGTGCTTAACGCCAGACATGTAAGTTGCGTACCTCCAGGATGTTTCAATGGCTATAATTTGAAATTGAGTTTAGATATGAACAAACCTCTCTGTAGATTTTCTTTTCATGTAAGCTGCCTTTTGCCTTCTGCATTGCATCTTGAACTAAGACATGACTCCTATCTTACAATTTTAAAAAATGACCTATATTTCTTTGATCTGATACCGTCTTTTGTTCCAATATCGTTTGACAAGAAAAAAACCATTTGGAAACGTAAAATTTTGTCACAATCTGATGCAGGGCCCAGGGAGTGATTCCCTTTGCAGTAGAAGTTTTCTTTCAGGTCAATATCCCAAGGTTTCTATTGGGATTATGGCGGACAGAACACCAAATTTGGAATCCCAGCCTAGAAAGGAAGATGAGGCTGTATTGCCTACTGGGGAAAAAGTCCCTCAATCTCAGGGAAAAACATTGGAATGTAATCATGGATTGCTGAAGAAAGCAGGCATGTCTGAGAATCAAACCAAGCCTGAGTATAGAAAGGATGCTGTATGGGTGTCTACCAAACCTATATACCATGCAAAACATGCTCCTGAGACCGTCGGAAATTTTGTTAACCAGAATTCCTTGTTTCTGTCTGACAAAGGGGTGCACAAGAAATCTGCAGACATGCAGAATGTTGAAGTAGTGGCACATGCTTCTGCTAGGGAAAGCCACATGCTGGATAAAGGAAGAGCCGGAGAAAACACTGAAAATGTGGTCAAGACAAATAATGATTCTCTGAGGCTCAAGCTTTGGGAGATATTGGGCAGTGCTCCCTTACAAAACAAGCAGGTTTCTAGCTCTCAAGTTCTGAAAGAGGACACAGCAATTCCACCTATAGAGAAAATGTGTGAGCATCAAAATGTCAAAACGACCAGGACCAAACAGAATTCTGATACAATAGAGACTGATTCAGAGAGCCCCAACAAAAACATGCAGAGGCCTGTTACTCGCTCCTTGACGAGGAAGCAAGATATGAAGAGATCATTACCAAATTTGAAGCTTAGAAACAACAGTTCTAGGAAGCAACTTTCCTCATCTGTCCCAGGATCTAAAGAAAAAGTTCAAGAAAAAAATGTCTTTTCTTTTGATGAAAAAGCTGGGAAAGTGGGAAGCTCAAATTGGCTTGCAAACAACATGTCATCTAGGGTGACCAGGATAAGAACCAACAGAAATACTTCTAAGGTTGAGCCACGGAGGATTTCATTTCCTAGGAGATCTGTTTCAGAAAAGACATCAGAATCAAGTGAAAAGGAACTGCCACCATCAGTCGCTGGTGTTACAAGAGGAGTGAATGTTGTTGGAGCCACTTATTCTTCTCCAAGTAAGGTTAAGATGCAGATGTTGCCCCAATTAAATCCAATTCCTGAAAAATTATCTCAAAATTCAGAAACAGGACATAAGCTGAACCTCAACAGTCCACCTATGGAAAAATATGTGGATACATATGAAAATGATTCACCTTCAAAAACGTGTACTTGTTCAGCTAAATCTGTGAGCACACAACCATTATCAGCAGACAAAAACATGCATGAAAACATTGATAGCCCACCATCGTCTAGACGCACTCAACCAATCAATAGTTTTCAGAGCCCAACACTTGCTGTGAATATAACATCAGCATCTCTGAAAGAGATGCCCAGTGAACAAGTTCATTGCAGTAACATACTGAAACAGAAAAGATCTAATGCCAGGAAGCCTTCTGATTCTGTTAGTTCTCTAAATTCAAGGCTTGGTTCTGATTCAGATGCATATGTTGGAACCTCTGTATCCCCATTAATGTACTGATATTTTTCTGTCTAGTTAGAATAAAAATGAGTGCATTATCTTGTTACTAGTCTTTGTTTCTTAACTTTCTTAGAACCATATGAGTTATTCTACTCAGTCACCATTCGAAGAAATACAACGTTTAAAGAAAAATAAATCAGCAGAAATGCATTTAACTCAGTCCCAAAGAAGAAAATCAGACAGCGATAGCTCTGAAGCAGATGAAGTTTCTAATCAAGGTGTGCATTTATTGCAACTATGGGTAGACTATTTCAATCAAAATCTTTAAAGTTATATGATTCCATTTTGAATGTATTGTTGTCCCAACTTGGTGGTGCTGATGGTTGGTGTTTTACCATATATCTACTATACATGTTGGGGCAGATTCCTGTAAGATTTGCTATTAGTTTCTCTAAGCTTTTCCGAGTTGCAGTTACAAGATTGTACGGAGATCTACCATGACTTCAAGCATGCTTGTCTTCTGCACTGCTGCACCATGTTCATTGCTTTCATTTTTTAAGTGCACTTTTGGAAGGATTCACTGATTCAAAACTCGAATGCTTGTTACGATTTCAGTCTTTTTTCTTTTGCATTCATATTGTTACTGCTTGGGTGTTCCTTGTGGAGCCAAGCATATATACTTCTGTTGTTTCTCAGACTCATTGAGAAATCTTGATAGTATACAATGGATATTTTGTTAAAAAATGAGTTGTTATCTAGAATTAATAGCATCATATTTGGATCATTGTGAAACCGTTGTTAGTTCTGTTTGTATGGTGACCTCTGCATATCTAATGCTTGTGTAACTAGTATCCTCTTGGTGGGAAATGTCTGTCTTCGTTGCATGACTGACCTTAGAATCTTAGGAAAATAATATATAACGTGTGACTTGTGTGATTGCCTGACATCAATGGAAGTTTTTCTTACATTACATATGGATGAGTGTAAATTACCCTACAAATATATTTAGCATGATAATATGATTCCAATGGCAGGTTCTGGAGCAGAGAAATGGTCTCCAGATGCTGATACAAACAAGACATCTCCCATCTCTATTCACCACAGCAAAAGACTCCACATCTTAGGTGACACAGATATAAGAAATCTCTACCCATCTTCAGCTTCCCATTTTCTCCATTGATGGCGTTATATTTCTTTCCATGTGCAATATCAAGTGCTCTCTTGCTAATTAAGTAAACTATGGGCTATATGAGCTATTTCTTTCAATTAATATTGCATTCATCTAGGGACTGAAGAAAGGAAGCGATTTGTGGACCTTTCAAAACAACTACAAGAAGATGGTTTGCCAAGGTTATACGTTGCCTTCTTCCTGTACAATGTCAGGTTTTAATTGGAACTTGCTAGCTTTATAAGTTTATATATTTCTTGCAATCTTCAGGGCCATTTCTCAGTTGGCATTGGTGTTGGAACGATTTAAAGCCAAAATAAAGTCATACACAAGCGAGAAAAACTCTGATATACTGTCCTCTGTTGGGGATAGAATACGCTTGCAATTACAAGATGTTGAATCTCAAATTCAGGCAGATGTGTAGGTGCCCCATTGACATATTCCAGTAAAATAGTCATTCTCATGCTCTCAATCAGAACAACACGTTTTGCTGTTCTAATTTCAGGGGAAAGTTCACAAGCCTTGCCAAGTTGAAGAGGAAACGTCTAGAATCCACATTCCAAGGTATGTTTTTATAGATATTGTAATTGCCGTTATGATAAAACATGCCAAACCCCTGCAAGATCTGTTTGTCCTTGTCATAAATACCTGTGGTCTTTTACCCCCAGTAGTCACCTGGTTGCACTATTTGAGTCACAGATGTACCTGTATCTCCTTGTATTGACCAATTCGTGTAGTATGCACTATGCAGTGACAATCCACCAGTGTTATCACGGCGGACGCCTAGGCGGTGCCATGGCGCCCTGGCGTCATAACTAGGCTAGGCGTGGAGACGCATGGCCAACAGTCATGTCCGATGGACAGGCGGGCGCCTGGATAGCGCCTTAGCGTCGCCTAGGCGCTTTGGCGTTCAAAACAGGTCCGGATCCGAAATTAATGTAAAAAAACCTAAAAATAAATGAACAGTACCTCTAAACATAAAGCTACCGTTCTTTTCTTCCTTCGTCTCTTCCACTGTTCATCGGCGGAACCCAAAACCAGAGAAGGTCCGACGGCTAATCCTGGTTGCGTTCTCCAGCACAGACGGTGGCGGAAACTCCCGACGAAGCTTTCGACGGTGAAAACAGCGTACTCCAGTGCTTACAAGTCTCGACGAGGCACCGATAGCGCCTGCAAGTCTTAGCGAGGTACCTTACGACGCCGATCTCGGTTGTAGACAGTGACGGAAACTCTCGGTGAGGCCCGGGGTCGTCTTCAACGTATGTTTTTTATTTTTTCACTCTTCTCTTCCGCCTTCTCGATAGTTTCTCACTTTCTCTTCCAGTTTCAGACTTCGATTGGATACTTGGATTAGACTTTTTGATTTTTTTTTTATGATTCCGGTTTTTTCATTTTTTCATTTTGGTCCTGGATTTTGTTCTATGACTATGACTGTGTGTGTAGGTTTGGTACATACTTTTTTAAGGCTTCAACTATGTTTTTTCATTTTTTTCATTTACACTAGTATTACATTACGTCATTACTAACTATAGTAGTATAGTACTACTATTTTACCTTCATTATTATGCTCAATTGCTTGCGTTCATTTCAGAATGATAAATAAATTGTAGGATGTCACAAGAAGAAAACTCTCCAACACTCCCACAAGATAAAGTACAAGAAACATCATTCCCCTTGCATCCTATTATTGATCCTGTCTTAACACATGATAAATCAAGAAGAGTTAAGTTAGATGATCCAAGATGGAAGTATGCATGGTGGCCAACTCTTGGTGACAAGAATACTATACAATGTTTACTTTGTAGAAAGATTTCCAAATGTGGTATTAAAAGACGGAAGGAACATTTGATTAGAGGTTACCTTGATGTTAGCAAATGTCCTAAGATAACAATAATCATTGCAGATGAGATGTTGAAGTGGTTGAACAAAGGTAAAAAGACGAAGCCTAATATTACATTTGGTGATGTAATATCAGATGGAGATGAAATTGATGGAAGCAATAATCTTCCAAATGAGTCTGTTGCTACACATCGACAAAAGAAAGTAATTGCATCATAAAGTAGTGGAATTGCAAAGTCTATTGCCTCAATTGGGAAGAAAGTGGGTCCTCTTAATGTGTTGTGTAGGGAAAATCTCCGTACATTTGTTATTGAAAAAAGGGAACGAAAAGACAAACAACAAATAGTAATTGAGGATCACTTTAAAAAGAAAAAAAAAGAATGGGTTGATGCAATCGAAGTACTTTGTGAAGCCATTGGACGCTATAGAAGAGGATATAAGCCACCTTCCTTCCATCAAGTAAGGAAGCCACTATTAGAGAAGAGGTTCAATGATGTAGTAGAAATAAGAAGAGAATTTGAAGTGCATTGGAAAAAATATGGTGTAACTCTCATGTTTGATGGATGGACTGACCAACGACAAAGGAGTTTGATTAACTTCTTGGTGAATTGTCTTGAAGGTACTTTTTACTTATATTCCATTGATGCTTCAGAACACGAGAAGATTGTAGATTATTTGTTGGAACTTGTTGAGGATGCAATCGTTCATGTAGGTGAAGAGCATGTGGTCCAAGTGTGTAAAGATAATGCAGTAAATTTTGTTCTTGCAGGGAAAAAACTGATGGAGAAGAATAATCAAATATTTTGGACTTCTTGTGTAGCACATTGCATTGATCTCATGCTTGAAGACATTAGGAAATTACCAAAATTTAGGAAAGTGATAGTCATGGGAAAAAGGATCACATCCTTTATCTATCTTCACACTCGTTTCCATGATGCATTTATTACAAAGTGTAATGGAAAAGAACTTATAAGATGTGGTGTTACAAGATTTGATACATTATTTTTCACATTTCAAAGCATGTATGACATGAAAAGTATTCTTAAACAACTTTTTGTATTTGATATGTGAAACGAGTCTAGTTGGATAAAAATTACTCAAGGCACACAAGTTATGAATGTTGTATTTTTTACAAAATTTTGGAATATCTTGGAAAATTATCTAAGAGCTTCTCAACCCTTTGTAGTTTTGTTGAAATTAGTTGATTGTGATGAGAAACTGGTCATTGGTTACCTTGCACATGCATTCAGTTATGCTAAAGTAGCAATTAAAGATAATTTTGACAATAACGACAAGAAATACAAGCCTATCTTGGATATTATTGAGAAATGTTGGGCTTTTCACTTTGATGATCGTCCTCTACTTGGTGTAGGAATATTTCTAAATCCCATGGTCTATTACAAAGAAAGACAGGAAAATAATTCTCCATTTGCTGATTTCTATGAAGCTGCATTTCAAGATTACATAAAACGAATGGTCAGGAATTGAGATGAACAGAATGAAATCATGTTAGGAGTTGATTCCTACAAGCAAAGAAGAGGAAGATTTGGTAGTGAAATGGTAAAAGATACAATTTCCTTGCAACAATTAAGTAAGTATTTATTAAATTTTACTTTCTTTTTTCTTACTTTGTTGTGTACTTGCATATTTGAGTTTGAATATTTGACAACATGTTTCTTACTTTCTTATATGCTTTGCTTATGTAGTGAATTAGTGGGACTCTTATGGAGTACTCACTCCTTCGCTTAACAAGATTACCATCCGCATCCTAGGCCTTTGTTGTACAACCTTTAATTGTGAAAGGGATTGGAGTACATTTGAATTTGTAAGAAGGACAATTTATTTTTTAATTTAAACATATTTTACATTTGAAATTCTGATTCATTTATGTTTTTCTCTTTTATGTCAATAGATCCACACGAAAAAGAGGAATTGCATGGAATATGATCGATCGAACAAGTTTGTTTTCATAAACTAGAACAAGCGTCTTTACAAAAGATTTCAAACAAGAAGATTAAACAATAGTAAAGAAGATTTTAATCCTATTCGTGTGGATGAACTAAATTATAGCAGTGAATGGATGACAGGCATTGCAGGAGTTGCAAATGTGTTTGTCTACGGAGAAGAAGAACTCACATGGCCATGGGCACAAGTTGATGCAGCAATAGAGACTTCAAAGTTTAGTGCAAACCGTGCTAGGAGAATGATCACTTAATCCCAACCCATTTCAACTCTAACAATTCGTAGTTGTGGACGTTCTTATAGGAGTGGTTGTGGACGTGGCCGATCTCATGCACATGGACGGGGAACAAGTATGATAACATATTCAAGGAAAAAAAATAACCTATGGAATTTGATAATGAAACGGAGTTTCAAGAGGAAGATGAAGAGGAAGGACTATACGAAGAAGAAATGAATGATGAAAATGTTGAGTTTGAAAGACAATTTGAAGAATTTAACGATGATGAAGAATAATGATGATTGTTAATTGTTTTGTACTTTAGTTTTTTGTTATTATGATTCAAGCATTGACTATTTGACTTATTGTTGTTGTTAATTTTTTATTTTACTACCATGAATGTTATTGTTATTCATTTATTTGTCAATTTTAGAAAGTGACATGTCAATTTATTAATGTATTATACTATTATTGAAATGTTAATTACTTAATTTATAGGATAATACTATATTGCCTAGGAGTTGCTTAGGCACCGTTTAGGCGCCGCCTAGGTGCCATGACACACCGCCATGGTGTCGTAACGCCATGATAACTTTGCAATCCACAACGGTAATCAACACGTCTAAAAGCTATTCCATTTAATGCATCTTTGTATGTCATTCACTTTGCTTAGTATTTGTGTAATGCTTATGAATCATGCTATAGCTATGCATTGTTCTTCTCATGGGTGATTACATATTAATTGATGAGCTATAAAGACTGTTAGAATTGTTAAATGGACTATTATGTAATGATTATATGGATATGTGTTTCCTATTAGGATACTCCAATTACCATATATAGTATGACAACTACGTTTGATTAGGAGTAAGATTTTATCTCCTTATATATATGTACTCTGTTTCCATCAACAAGATTATTCCAGTTTTATATATTTGTTTTCCTCTAACATGGTATCAGAGCATTAGGTTTTTTCCTTCAAACAAAAAAACAAAAAAAACCCTAACCCTAGTTCTCTTTTCCCCACCACCCCATCCCTTTCCCACCATCGACCACTTTAGACCCCTCCTTTGCCACCGTTGGCCTTCCTAGGCCTTGCGTTTGTGGCTCAGCAGCACCATTGACACTTGCTCCCTCTTTGTACGACTCCTTCGGCACCTATTCCCTCTTTATGTGGCTCCTTTGGCCTTTTACCCTCCTCTGCGGGGCTCCTCCGCCCCCCTCAGGCCACTCGGTGGGCTTAAGTGGCACTCCAGGACCTGTGTTCACCTTCGTCGGCCCCTCTTGCCTATGTAGCCGGCTCTGTCGGCCTCTCCAGTAGTCGGAAGTGGGAGGCTAGCAATGCAGCATCTACTCCGGCCTCTCTCGTGTATTGATCTCTCCCTCTTTTTCACTGGCGGGCTTCCTCTGGTGATGTAAACAGTCTTCGTCATTGGTTAGGGATGGTTTGCTAGATTATCTTTTCTTTCTGTCACTATTGTGGTCTTCTTTTATGTAATATTTTGTTGCCAATTTGCTTTTATTTTTCCTTTTTCTACGTACTTCGCGCTTATAGCCTCCTTTTCGGTTTCTGGTTCTGGTAATGCTATGCTGCATACTCATAATGGTACATCTATCAAACTTGATGGCAAAAACTATCTCATATAGGCAAAGTCTATTCAGGTTTTTCGAGGTGTCAATAAAAAAATCAAGCATATTATTCATGGCTTTCCTGATCTCAAATCTGCGGAGTATGATGACTGGTTGGCTTCTGATTATGGTGTCATTACTTGGCTGTTGAATAGTATGGAACCTTAGATCTCTCGTGGTGTGGTCATGCTTCCTACTGTTAAGACCATCTGGGATACTTTGAATGCTACTTATATTTAAGAGAAGAATGTTGCCTAGGCTACTGAGATATATGACTAGTTCTTCTCTTTACAGCAAGGCAACCAGTCTGTTTAGGACTTCTATACTTTTATTTGGGTTCTTCTTGATGAACTTGAAATCCTTTAACCTCTGATTTCTGATGTTTAAACTATGCATCAGTATCGAGAAGTGTTTGCGGTTGCAAAGTTTTTATCAGTTCTTCGTCTCAAGTTCGCCTTTCAGGTGCATGGTCACATTCTCGATGGTGATTTTGTTGCATCCTTGACATTTGCCTTCTCTTGTGTTCTGCGGGTTTCTACTGGGACTTCTACGGTGCACAACAATTAGTCTGCCTTAGTTGTCTCTGGTCATGGTCGTGACTCCAGCTGTGGAAGAGGCTATAGACGGGGTTGTGATTCTGGAAGGGGACGTGGTATCCGATAGGGCAATCTAAAGTGTGACCATTGTGGTCACACGAATCACTCCTCAGGTCATTGTTGGGCGAAGTTCGGCAAATCAGACTGGGTCAATAATGTTACCGAAGACAACTCTACGCCTCTCTCTAGCTTCGATGATACTGTGACAATTTTTCAGGTAGAGTATGCTCGCTTCCATCAATCCCAGACTACTCCAGTTGCTTAGACGGTTACTACTACGCAGGCTACTCCATCAGGTACGTCAGTATTGTTCACGACTTCTAATGTTAACTGAGTGGTTGATTTAGGTGCGTCAAAGCATATGTTTAGTACTCGACATCTTTTTTCTTCCATGATCACTTTTGTTTCTACACTTTCTGTTACAATTGCTAATGAGACACGTTCATCTGTCCACGAACAAGGAAATGTATCTCTACTTAATAATCTTACTCTGTATGATGTTCTTTATGTACCTAATTTTCCTGTTAACTTACTTTCGGTCAGTCAATTTATCAAAACTCATAATTGTACAGTAACTTTTTTTCTCACTTATTTTCTCATACAGGACCTGCGAATTGGGAAATAGATTGGTTCGGGACCTGAGCGAAATGGTTTATATTACCTTAATAGTCGCACGTCGTCTCTTACCTTTGCTTGTACTATGTCCACGATTGAGTTTTCTTTTTTGTGGCATTACTATCTTGGCCATCCTTCATTAGAAAAATTAAAAAGTCTTTTACCGGTGTCTGTATCTATTAATAATTTTCAATGTGAATCTTGTCAACTTGAGAAGCATCGATGATCCTCGTATCCTACATGTTAGGAAAAACAAAGTAGTGCTCCCATAGAATTAGTTCACTCTGATGTGTGGGGATTGTGTCGTATTAAGTTTGTTCAGGGCTTTCAGTATTTTATTGTCTTTATTGATGATTTTTCTAGAATGACTTAGGTTTATCTTCTAAAGGATTGCTCTCAAGTGGTCAATGTTAGCAAAATATTTTTTGATGAAATAAAAACCTAATTCTCTGAACCTTTCATATTGATAATATTCTTGAATATGTTCAGTGTAATGTGTCTTTTATGTGTGAAGTCCAGGGGATCATCCATCAAACTTCGTGTCCTAGGACGTCTCAACAGAACGGTGTAGCTTGTAACGACCCGACTTAGAGTCGTGACCTAAATTCTAACTACAATTGTTTTTTGTATTTATTTACTTGCCATCGTCACTTACATCAAATCTAAAACTAAATCAAATATTAAACAACTTAAATCAAAATACTAGTAGCTAAATTAAATTAAACTAAACGCTTACTCAGAATTCTTGATACGTGGTTGATTGACTCCAACTCCTTGTGCACTACTAACTTCTTCTCCTATCCCGTACTTGAGAAAACACCAACAAAAATACATATGAGTGACTACTAAAAACTTATCTAATACACACCTTATGAAAACACATACTACTTTGACATCTGTCCTGGATACCGCACACAATCACGGGCAGCACTCTTTTGTTTTACAAGCAACTTAGTTTTAGAAATCATGCCTTTGAAATCTAACCTTTTCTTTCATTCTCAAATTATTTTAACTTCTAAACCATTTTCTGCCTTTAAAGAGAATTATTCTTTTTCTTTCTTTTTAAAACTATACTTTTGACTTTCAAAATCATATGCATGATTTTCAAAAATTCTATGCATACTTAAAATGGTCGTTCTTGCCAAGTCAAGTTCATAACTACGGGAGAGTGTTGCACTAATACTGAGCCATTGTTTAGTTAACGAACAATTTTATTTCAAAACTGGCACAACTCCATAATTTTGAAATTACAACAAAATTATAAATTAGGTTTTCAAAACTAGGACAAGCTCTTTTAAATGCTTTCTGGAAGTCTTTTCTATAAATATCTAATCTAGATTCTCATTAGAACCAAAATACTAAGTAAAACTCTTATAAGTTTTTCAAGAAATCTCATGGAATCATGTACTTTTAAAACTTTCTTTTTGTTTTTAAATCTCATGCTTTTCTAAAATACTTTTCGGAAAATCATTCTTAGACTAAATTTCAACTTAAAATACAAATCTCAAATCTGACTAAAATACGAATCTTGGCTGGAACTAGTCCTAAAATACTAGTTTCAACTTAATTAGAATCTTGTTAAAACTCACAAGTCAAAACACAACTCGATTCTAGCTCAAAACTATTTATTTCTCAAATTTGAAAATTTTTTGAAATCTCTTTTCTTGTATCACCTTGATCAGGAGTGATTTGGCCACAAACGAAGAAAGAGACATCGACCTTAATCTCCTACATTGCCACGGTGAAAGTCCCCGTTTAGGGTATATCATCGTCTTGGTCAATAGGTCTTACTATATCTTTTCTCTTTTTTATTTTCATTACATAAGGATATGTTTCCTCATGATGTCTCTCTAATTTATTTTGGTGTTGCAAGTCTCGGTGACTTTGCCTAGTCCATTACGAGCTCTCAAGTTATTCTATCCGGCCTAGTACGAGCTCTCGAGGTACCTCACCTAACCTACCTAACACCACTTGCCTGACTGAGCACACGGTTCAACCAATATTAATTCTTTGGCTCCCAGTTTCTTTCATTCGGGGCCAACACTAATTCTGAAAAGCTCTTTCTGAAAATATGCAATTTCTTTTCTGAAATTCTTTTCTAAATCTTTCTGTTACAAAAATCATTTCTGTAAAATTATTCTTTTTTTAAAAATAACACTTTTTTAAGTTCTTTTCTAAATTAGAATCATTCTAGAAAATTTATACTTAAATATAAGGAATCTTACTTTAAATTTTGTTCTTTCAAACCTTTTGCAAATCTATGTATTTCTTTTCCAAATTTATTTTCAAATTGTTTTTGAAAATACTTAAAATCCATTTTTAAAAATACCACTAAAATGCTATGCAAAGGAACATCATAAAATTCCTTATAATTCCTTATCAAAGTTTTTTTAGAAACCATTGTTTTAAAGTCATCTATGTTCTGTAGGAATCTTTAGAAAACTCTTTGGAAAATCATTTCTCAAAAACACTCTTATTTTCTTGTAATAAACTTTAAAAACTCATTTAAAACTTTTAAGTTCAACTAGAACATCAATTAAATACTCTCAGGATATAAGCTTACCTTGAGGAATCATACAGAAGTTCACAATGGTCTTGAAGTTCTTAATGATTTGCGAGATCAAACATCAATTTATCTTGCTAATTCTTTGGATTATTCTCAAAACCATTCTAATGGTTATCCTACTTGTTTTTGTCTTAATTTATTGATTTCGCCAAGATTAATACATATATACATACAAACATACATACATACATACATACATATATATATATATATATATATATATATATATATTAATCAACTCTTAAAATACTCAAAATTGGTTCAAAACTTGATTCGACATATCGGAAAAATTCAGTATACTAAAATTCTCTAATTCGACATATCAGAAAATTTCGGTATGCTGTTTCCAGCGATTTCTGAATGGTCAAATTTGTACTGAATCAAACCTGTTTGTCAGAGTTGGGACCTCTGGCAAACCAATTGCCAGATCAAACATTCTAAGTCTACTTTCATTTGGGATAAGTTTCATTCCAATCTCATATGTATAACTTGAGATATAAATACTTAAAGCCATAAGACTCAATCTAGCATGTTTAATGAGTCATCAATCTTCACACATGAACTGGTATTTCCATAGGCTACGAAAATTAACAAGTAACCTATTGGATTAAAGATATTTGAATCTACTTTCTAATGGCACAAAAATCATTCAATTCCAATACTCATAGCTCAAGTTATACATGATTGAAGCAAGAAGACGTAAATAAGCTCAATAGTGACGTTTCTCATGATTTCTTTCATAATTCATCAAAAACTACTAAAAATCCACAAAAATTTGTGTCATGCATCCAAATCATCCTATTCAACATATTTCACAAATCTTAAGCTTAAATGAGAAGAATTAAAGGGAATAGGGTGTGTACCTCTTTTTTCTTATTTCTTCTTCCCTTCTTCTTCTCAGCTTCTCCTCTCCTCTTCTTTCTTTCTTCTCCCTTGCTCTGACTTCCTCTTGAGTCTTCCCTTCTCTTTTCTCTTCTTTTTTTTCAATGCTAGCCATGCACCTAAGCCATCCTCCCTTTCACGTAGGTATTAATTTAATGAATTTTACGCACGAATTTTGTGTGAACACCCCTGAGGAATGAGGAAATGCTTTAAACACCCATAATCATGAAATAAGTTATGAATTTAGGTTTTAGCGGTACTGTAGCATCCAACGTTAATCTATCTTTGGCCTTATACTCCCACGGGTCACTACACACCTTAGTTGGTAATCTTCACTAAAATTAACTTAATCATTAATTAATTATTATTAATCATGATTAAGTGTGAAGGTTAAGATTCGGGATGTTACGTAGTTGAAGATAAACACCGTCATTTGTTGGATGTTACTAGAACACTCATGGTCCAAATGAAAGTTCCTCAGTAGTTATGGGCTGATGCAGTTCTTACTGTATGTCATCTCATAAATCACATGTCTTTCTCTGTTCATGGGAACATTCCTCATTCTCTTTTATTTCCTCAGAAGTCTCTTTTCTCTCTTCCTTCAAGGGTTTTTGGCTGTGTGTGTTTTGTCCAGTATATTCACTCGAATTTGGACAAACTCTCTTCAAAGTCTACTTGTTGCATGTTCGTTGGATATTCTCGTAATCAGAAGGGTTATCGTTGCTATGACCTAATGAGTCAAAAGTATCGTGTCTCTGCAGATGTTATCTTCTTTGAGGACACTCTTTTCTCTTCCTCTTCTCTTCCTATTCCATTGAGTGTTCCTATTGAAGAGTTTGTCCCACAACGTGCATTAGCATCTCCTACTGACCATCCTCTACAGGTTTATTCGTGGTGACCACGATATTGGGAACAACCATTAACTCAGGGAATCGATAAATCCATCACCAATGAAGCAAGTCCAACCTCTCTTGGCTCCAATCCTATGCCTGATATCTCCTCTGAGCTTGATCTTCCTATTGTCCTCTGGAAAGGTACTTGTGGTATTGCACATCCTCTTTTTCACTTTGTCACCTATGATCACTTACATCCAATGTATCAGAACTTTGTTTTGTCTTTGTTATCTGCTTTTTACCTAGGAATTATCAGGAGACGTTCCAAATTCCTGAATGGAAGATGGCTATAGATGAAGAGATGTCTGCCTTACAATCTCTTGGTCACTCTACCAGTAGATGTCGAGATTGTCAGTTGTCGCTGGGTATTCTCTGTAAAATACAATATTGATGGCACTATTGATTAGTATAAGGCTCGTCTTGTGGCACGAGGTTTCATACAGATATATAGAGTCGACTATTTTGAGATGTTTTCTCTTGTTGCCCGATTGAACTCCATTTAGATTCTGTTTTCAATTACGGTTAATCAACAGTGGCTAATGTACCAGTTGGATGTTAAAAACGCCTTTCTCTACGGTGATCTACTTGAGGATGTTTTTATAGAATAACCTCCTAAATATGTTGCTTAGGGGGAGACATGTGTATGCAAGCTCAAGAAAGCCATTTATGGCCTTAAGCAGAGTGTTTGTGTATGGTTCAACAAATTTAGTAAAGTTGTGATGCAAATTGGTTTTCAAATGTGCAACTCTGATCACTCGGTATTTATTAGGTAGAGATCCACAGGCTGTGTTATTTTGATAGTTTATGCAAATGATATTTTAATCACTGGCAGTGATAAAGTAGGTGTTGATGAGAGTAGGGTTTTTTTAAAGAAACACTTCGTAATAAAAGACTTGGAAAGACTTAGATACTTCCTAGGGATAGAGATTGCTTATGCCAAGGATAGAATGATTTTATTTCAAAGAAAGTATGTGTTCGATTTACTAGAGGAAGCAGGCATGCTTGGCTACAAATCATCTAGCTCTCTAGTAAACTCCAGCTTAGATTTGTGGGACACGTTTTCTGGGGCTCTAGGGATGCAGGACGATACATGTGTCTGGTTGGAAAGTTGATATACTTTACAGTGACAGGCTTAGATATCACATTTGTAGTTAGTTTGGTTAGTCAATTCATGCATCAACCAAGGAAGGTATACTGGAAGGCACCTCTACATTTCCTGTCCTACTTGAAGAGTGCTCTTGGCCAAGGTCTTTGATGCAATCGTCATAGTCATCTAAATGTCTTTGGCTACTCAGACTTAGGATATGCAGGTAATCGACGAGATAGGAAGTCAACCTTTGGGTATTGTACCTTTGTAGGAGGTAACTTGGTTACCTAGAGAAGCAAGAAACAAAATGTCGTGTCTCGTTTAAATGCAGAGGCAGAGTATAGAGCCATGGTACAAATAGCATGCGAAATGATGTGGATTAGATGTTTTTTGACTGAGATTGGTTTTCCTCTCAAAGGAGCAATGCCTATGTTCTGTGACAACCAAGCAGCCATTTATATTGTTAATAATCCTGTGTTTCACGAGAAAATCAAGTACATCGAGGTAGACTATTATTTCGTGCGGGATGCTGTTATGGGTGGACAGATCACTACTCCTTTCACTACTTCCTTTACTCAGCTGGCAGATGTGTTTACCAAGGCTGTAGTTGTGGACTAGTTTAAGTCTTTTTGTAATACGCTAGGCATACTAGATTTATATGTTTCAACTTGAGGGGGTGTGTTAGAATTGTTAGATGGATTATTATGTAATGGTTATATGGATATCCGTTTCCTATTAGGATACTCCAATTACCATATTTGGTATAACAGTCAAGTCTGATTAGGAGTAAGATTTTTTCTCCCTATATATATGTACTTAGTCTTCATTAATAAGATTATTCCAGTTTCATATCTTTGTTTTCTTCTAACAAAGACCTAGTTGGTTACAAAAGATTATCTGGTAATCTCATAATCGGACAACTAGGTCAGTGTTTCAGTCATCATTAAATGGTCAAGATTTAAGGCTGCAGTCTACCTTAATAATCACTCCAGCCTATTCTGAACCTCACTAATAACTCAGATTATATCCTACCTTAATTATAAACTGATTACTGTTTTGAACTTTATCAAAGGGTCTAGTACATTACTTGTCTTTGTTAGATGTGATCATGTCCAACAATCCAAATATTTTCCTCCCTTTTAACAATTGTTTTCATACAATTCAAGATGAACCAATCAGGACCACTTATTTATCAATGTTAAACAATCTACAATCAACCTTGGGATAATTTTATTATCTAAGAAATTACTTAGTTCTGGCATTGAAGTTGAAGCATCTAAAGTGATTTTCAAAAAAAAATTGAGTGGTGAGGTTAGGATGTTATAAGGCACAATTGAACCACCATCTATCAATGTGCTACTATTCTCTCAAACTTCCTCTTGTGTCAACTCTTTTTGGTTCCTTTATGTGCCTATTTATGGATTAAGCATTGCTAGAGCCGAGCCTCTTTTGAAAATCTTTCTAGTTTAGCCATAGCATAGATGTCCAACTCAAATGTCCTTAGAGAATGGACGGAAAGGTGTGTGATCTTATACATCACATGTGTAATCATCATCTTATGCTGTAAAGTGGGACTATTCTCGACGGTAACTACTAATCTTGGTTAGAGATTTGGAGTAAAGGTTGCTAAGGTTAAAAGTCATACTTGCTGTGCTTTTTTTTCCATTTTTGATCGAGTTGCTGATTTAGTCTTGTACATTCGCATCATTCTGGATGATGATTATTTTAATTAAAAAGAATTGTCCTCCATATACTTTCATTCAAGCAGAGGTTATAAGATACTTTGAAAACCTTGCCTATAGTGGTTGGTTACCTCTAACTGAAATGGGTACCGCTGTGTTTACTGCACAACGAAATGTACTTGAGCTGTTATTTCCATTACCCCCCCGAATTGTAATTGCTCATTTCATTTGTTTCAACTGCTGCAGATCAACAAGAAAAGCTGAAGATCATAAATGAGAAGTTCAAGGAAGAAGTCAATCAGCATCTTCTTGACTGCAAGGGTACCCTAGAGGAGTTGGAATCATTCCAGATGGAGATAAAGACAAATGCAGAATTGCAAAGTATATATCTAAATTTGACTTCTCAGATTTCAAAAAGATGCCCATTTAAAGTTAACTGTTATTTTTGCTGTTATCATAGGGTTGTATTGTTAATTCTATTGTCTCCATTTGGATGGCCAGCCATGTTGATTTAACCTTTAAGATTAATTTAGATCAATCAGAATAACATTCCTTTTCCGGATTACTTGCAATCCTCAACCTCACATAGTCCTCAAGGGCATCCTTTCACCTTCCTGTTAATGTACATGGAACCACTGCACGTAGGTATCTTTGACGCCAGCTACCAGCCCCTGTGGTGCTATATAAGCCAAGTCTTTTTCGTGACGTTTTGTCGTCAAAAGAAGGCTTTGATCATTAAGTTGATCACCCTGTTGAAGGATTGAAAAAATGCCGTAAAAAAAATCCCTTGGCCTATCAAGGGAGTTTACTAATCTTGCTACTGAAGCATGCTTGTGGCTTGGCTGATGCTAGACAGCTAGAGAGAGCCCCCAAACTCTAGATTAGAATGGGTTAAATTAATACAGAGAGTATGCTAGTATTTGCAGTGATTGCATGTTTAAGTCCTTAATAATTGAGTCTTGGTTTTGTGGGTTATGGCTAGGACAATCATAGCAATGCCTTGCTGGAATGATCTCAACTTTTCAATCAACAAGCCTCCTGTAGTGAATTAGTAATTCTGAAAGAGGGTAAGGATTAGTGCTATCTGCTATGCAATTGTGGTTTCTTATCAAGAAGTCGCAAATTGAATTGCTTTTATTGGAACAAACACAAGCTTTATTGTCTGAACCAAATATATCTACTCCGGATATTTTTGGGCACCGGTGTGCAACAAATATGCAAACTACTATAAATACAACTAAAATTTTCTGTTTGTTTTGATTTCTCTTTTAGCCTTTTCTTCCCTAGATGACATTCTAATAAATTGGATCTCTTCCTATCTAACTTTCGAAAGAAACTGTTTTTATATATGTATGCTTTCTTATTCATAAATGCAAGTGATCTCGTTCATTACTACATGAGCACTGCTTATACCAAAAAATAAAGAAGAGAACTGTAGCACTCAACCGAACCCTGGTGATGTAGGTGGAGCTATTCCCCACTGTTTAGGATTTTTCAGAAAAAGTAAATGCCTTTTAGTAGATAACTTGTTTTTGCATTGGAGAACTAGGGACTCAACTAACAGTAATAGCTTGAGAGGTCAACATGTTGGGAAGTGATGGTAGCATGATAATCCCAATCAGGGCCAGTTTATTTCTGATCTGCACTTGGTAAAAGCAAACACCAGTGGGTTTGCACTTCTTGCACCAGTGGGTTTCCCATATGGTATCCCACCTTAGTTTTCCTCAAGTTAAGAATCATTTTTATGCCATGATGCCATCGAATAATCTTCTATGTGCTGTTATATTCCGTCTTTATCTTCTCCTTTTTTTTATTTGCTGCTCTGGTGGTTCTCTTGAATGCTCAGGGGCGTCACACAGGAAGCTTCTCATGCAAGTGGAAGAAGCAATGGAAGTTCAATTAACCGATGCTGAAACAAGCATCGCAACCATGCACAAGGCAAGCTCTCTGCCTACCTATAGCATTGATTTGGTAATGGATAATCTTGATGGATGATCCCAGATATGCCCACTGTCCATATCTCCATTTTGTCTTTCAAACCGGACACCTCGTTCTTTACTTGAAGTCATCTAGTTGTTCTTTGACATTTTCTTAAAAGAAAATTCTCTAGTATTCATGGTGTTGTCTCATAAAGTTGTAATTGTTTATTGATAGTTATAATTATTTATTTACAAGTATAAATCTATCATTCATATATTTGAATGAATGATTAAGATTAAAAGTTTTGATGTCTACCAAATTTTTTGGTATCCATGTAGCCACATTTTTTTTTAATGTTCTTTAATGCATATCTGGATAGGCACAGGAGCATGGAGCATATCTTAAAAGATAGCAACTTTCAGTTATCAAAATAGTTGATTCATACTAATTAACTTGGCTATACCTTGGAATGTGGTTGTGACCTTCTTTGATGCTTACTCATACGGTGCAGACCAGATGTCAAAGACACCATTTGTTTGGACTCATATGTTTTCGACCTTGCAATATTACCACTTGGGTCGTTTCTTTGTTACTGGTTTCTGCTAAGCATTATTGTTCTGATTCCTTGCGCAGGTAGCGAGGAAAAAGATGGATGGCTTGAAACATGCTTTAAGGGAATGGTTGAGTGAGGGAATATCTTGAAACGTTATTTTGCTGACGAGCATACTACCTAAGTAAACAGGACCTCTAGGGGTTAAAAGCTCTTTTCTTTTTACGAAGGAAAACCAATCTTACTCAAGTGCTGTAATCTATAAGATCGATCTCTCCTTTTCAAGGAGATGGAGCTTCTCGTGCCAGTCCAGTTAGGCCATCATGAACTGGTCTTATCTTCCTTGTCTCTAAACTGTGTAGTTGGAGCTGTAGAGTCAAATAAATAACTACTTGTCGTGGCACACAAAGGATTTGTTTTCTGGTCCACCACTCAGAATTCTCTACTTATCGACTATTCCCAGATCTGGCAAGTTCCAACTTGCATTTTGTATGCAAAATTGCGGTCCTATGGTTGTTTTAAACTGGCAGGGGCACATGCACGACGGTTTACTGGACCAGCACTCATCAGGAAACTACCAAGATTTCCCCTATAGTTTGTTCCGAGGCGCTTGTTATTATCTCTTTTTACTATACCGGTATATTTCTCCCTCTTCCGAGGCAAATGTAAGCAGAGTAACAATTATGAAAAAAAGTTATTAGATGTCTCCTTTTTTGTTGAAACTTCTATAGCCCAGTTTAAATTCGTTTCTGTTCTCATCCAGATTTCGGTTTTCTTTAGTGAATGATCTATGATGAACATCTCAAGAAGGGAAAAAAAAGTCTAGAACTACCCATATCTAGGGGTGCAATGTGGATCCGACAAAATTTGGATTTGTATTTGGATTTTCTTGAATATGAATGTTTGTTTTATATGTTTAATTGGATATGAATACGAATAATGATTTATAATATTTTATGAATATGAATACAAATTCATATATTGCTGTAATTTCGAGATACGAATATAAATGTTTGGATGTTTAAAATTTTATTAATCTATAAAAGATGTGTTACATGTAATTTGAATACAGGATTTTTTTTCTTAAACAAAGATTTTAACCATTGCATCAATTATGTATACATGTCAAAAGAATACATTTAAAATATTTATTATATTATTATTAATTTATTATAATAATATAAAATAAATATTAATGTTAAATATTTGTAATTAAAATAAATATAATTATTAAAAATATTATATTAATTTATTTATAAACTAAAAAAAAAATCTATAATTGATGTTTGTTCATTTCATTACTTATTTACCTGAGATTTGATTATTATTCTACTCATATTTCTTCTTGAATATAGAAATAAATTATCATATTGAAAAGTATTTGTATTATATACGAGTATGGTGAATGACATATTTCTTCATATTGATTATATTTACTTTACTTTTAGTTATTGTAGATTTATTACTTATGAGATATGTTTGTGATTATATTTTATCAGATTGACATTTATCTTGTGAATCTATAGTTTATGAATTATTATACTAATATTTCATCGAGTTTATAACTATACTAGATTCCATTGATATATGTTTATGATTATATATTATTAAATTGACATTTATCTTGTGAATCTAAAGTTTATGAATTATTATTTAATATTTCATCAAGTTTATAACTATACTAGATTTTGTTGATATTCATTTTTTTTTTTATATTTGAATTTGATTTGTATCTGTTTTCTTTTGTATTGAAAATTTGTTGTAGGTGTCTACATCTATTATGGTTGTAGGCACCTTTTTTTTTAATAAATACATAAGGGAAAAATATCCATATAGATCTATTTATTAGATATTTATAAATACATTGTAAAATTTTATTTAAATCAAATAATTATTAAACTTTGATTTAAAGGTTTTAAAATACAACATATTTTGTTAAATTCTAATCATCAAATTGTAGATTAAAAATTAACAGTGAATATAACTCAGATTAGGATAAAACTTTAACATATAGTAGATTATCATATAGATTAATTAATTATATAATTAGATTTTATTTTTAAAAATGAAAAAAAATAAAAAAAGGTGTCTACAGGAAAAATTTCTTGTAAACACCTATAGGAACCATTTTTTGTTCAATGAATATCTAAAAAATGACTTTTATGTAGATTTCTTTAAACATGATTTTCAATTTTTATATCTGATATATATTTATATCTGTATTTATATTCAAAAAATTTAAATAAATATAAATATAATAAAAAATATATTTGATCCATATTCGATTCAGATGGACTCCAGGCGATCGAAGTCTGGTTGGGATCAATCAACTCACTATATCTTCTTTAGATCGTTGGTACGCTGGCCATCCAACTTATTCAGAATTCACGTGGGCACTTGGATCAGCCCGGAATAGCATGCGACCAGGGCCTTGTGAGTCTGTGACCCTAAAAAGATACCTAAGTGATTTGATTTGAAATGACGGGGCTTATTGAAGTAATGGTTGGTGAGAACCAACTCCTCCCCATTCCATCGTACTAATCGATCAACATAACCTTTGGAGGGGGGATCCGTGCGTGGTCCACCACAGGACGTCCCAGTACAAAAACAGTTTAAGACCACAAGAGTACACCTCAGTTCAGTTTAACGTGGGCGACCTGTTGGCTGTTGCATGGCTCCAAATCCTCATAAGCTTGACCAAAGGAGATTCTTATCTGAGGCGATCCAATGACATGCTTCCCGGCATTATCTCCTTCACGTTGGGGTCCACGTGCCACCATCCACCACCAAAGCATCCCAACTCCGCCGTTGGGTTCTTCGAAACCGGGCACGGTGCGTGGTGATTTTGTAGTAGTGCCACGCTGGCACTGTTGGTCCTACTTCAGGACTGGGCCCATGTTCGACTATGGACTTGAGGGTAGGACTAAATTGATTTTTGTGGTTTGGTTCCTCTTGGACAATGGTTGATTGATTCGATTTAAAAGTTTGTCAAACCGATAGAAATTGACTTGATTGAGACACTATTTGAAATCTTTTAAATCTATGGAACCTTATTATAAAGAGTTTGTGTAAAAGTTAAATTCTAAGATACTTATAAAATCTTATTTGACAAATAAAAATTCCATTAATAGAAGTTAGATTCTACTTATAGTTAAATTACATATGTATCTGTCTTTAGAGAAGAAAAGTTAATGGTAAAGTCATAAATATTGATGGTATTTTGATGTAACATTTAAAAAACAATAAGGATATCATGGTAATTGCGTACTTATTAATTCAATTTCTATCAGAAGTTCATTCCAGTTAGCTTTTACAAAACCATAGATTTACATATGATTTCCTTTATCCAGAAGAGAAATCGAATGCAAAGATCTCATTAGGAATTACTTCTAACTTTTTTCATGATTTGTAAGAAGTTAACCATTTAGAGGTCAATCATAAGTATTTCCAAAAGGAACCTTATTATAAAAGGTCAATCTATTTGAGCTAAAAGTGATCTGTTGTATGCACATACATATACTATCGATATAGGCATCAAATAATTCAACACTTAAATTTGACTCGATAAGGGATAATAAATATTGTCATATATTTCGCTAACTTTTACTTTAAATTTCGTTTTCTAGTACTTTTACTTTAAATTTCATTTTCTATGATTAGAAAATTTAGTTTTATACATATTTTCTATCGAAGAAATTATTGATCAATGATTTATGTGTTCATATTCGTAGAATTATTAATTTGTTTAGTAATAAACAACAAAATCACGAACCACAAAAAATAAACAACAAAATTAACCATGACCTAAATAAAAATTTTAACAATTTGGTTTGGTGTGGTTTCAAAAAACAAAATGGTTTAATTCAACTTTAATATTTTTCAAGTCGATTAAAATGATTTTGCTTGCACTATTGCATCCTTATTGGGGTGGAAGCACGGAGGCTCTACATATAATTGCTTCTTGTAAATTAATATTCAAATTTTACTAGTTATTTTAGATTTTGCCTTTTACATTTGGGTTGTCTTTCATGTGAGACATTTATGGGTGCAATATTCTATAAAACTTTTCCTTTTTTTTTTGGAGTGGGGAGAGTGTGGGAGAGCCAAAAAAAACATGTTTTTATTTACTAGAAAATTTTTGTCATTTACATTTGGAATGTCTTTTTTTAAAAATATTCCAAAGAAATAAAAGCAAAGTCCAAACACATCCTACAAAACGTGACTTAAACAAACAAAAGGTTGGTTGCAAAAGCCATAATTGCAGAAGACTACAAGTAACCCTAGTAAAAGAGATCCCTTGCAATTAAACTTATCAAACATATCGTATTGTGGAAACGTATGTATTATATATATATGTCAAACCTAAACATTGTTTATTTCATAATTGTGTACCTTATAATATACTTTAATACAAATTGTTTGTTATTATGTATACATGACACAAGCCATTAAGTATATGTTTAGATTTATCGTATCATTTTGATACGATAACGATCTGATTAATACAAATACACATTTATTACATGATTATACATTTTGTACATGTATAGTACACATTTACATGTTTTATACATATTTAGTATAATAATGTTAAAAAATCCTTAGTCAATAACCACGGTTAGTATAGTAAGATTTAATAATTACTAGTATAATAAGGTTAAATCTATTAAAAATGTTAAATAATTACTAATACAATAATATATATTTAATGTATACTAAAGGTTGTTTAGTAAAGCTTCAGCTTTTGAATCCAAGTGTAGAAACTAATGTTTGACTAGAAGCTATCATAACCTAACTTTTGAAAATGCAAATGAATTACTGTTTCAAAAGCTACATGCTTCAAAGAAGTTGGTAGTGTTTCGTAGAATTATTGGACCATTATAGCTTCTGGAGAGAAATTATATACTCAAAAGCTATCCAAAAGTTTTACCAAACAGACTCTTAATAGATATCTAAAAAAGTTGAGAAAGGAGAGATGTACCTAAGAATTCACTTGTAAATGCTTCACATAGAACCTAAGGTAAAAGAAATAACATAAGAAACCTAAAACCTATGCCAAGTAGGGTAATATTAGGCATTGAATTCCACTAAAATGTGGGCATCTTGCCTTAAAAGCTCCGATTCATGTGACAACCATCAATTCCAGCTTCCACAAGAAGCAACCCACCTCCTCATTCAACAAGAAGCTGCACTCAAATTTTAAATCATAATATTCTAAAAATGTTCAAAATCACTTCCCAATGGTGTGTTTTCCAAACTTATCCTATTGCTAGGCGGTCTACAATTATTCTACGAAAGGTGTTAGCTCGTGGTGGTGGGGAAAGTCTCCACCTATAGGTAGAGTTGGAAATACCAGCCCGCCTGGGCCGGCCTGGGCTGTTCTTGCAGGTCATGGGCTCTGCACGACCCATGGCCCGTATGTGGGTCAGGCCGTGTCGGGCCGGGTCATTGAGTCTAAAATGAATTTTAAATTATTTTTTTATTAATAAAAAAATATTTGAAATACAACAATTTTTTTACATAAAAAATGCAAAAGATATTTACATCATTTGGTTTACATTTTTTTTAAAAAATTTTTACATCAAGAATTATTCATTTGGGGAGTCTGTTCTGCCTGTTGACGTTGATGTCGCATCATCGTCTTCTTTTGATTCAGACTTCAAGCTCAATCCTTGAAGACGGTCAACCGCATCGTACCAATCTTTTAAGCAGACGGAGGCTTCTACAGACTTCTCTGATAATCTACATCTTTTATCATTTAATATTCTTTTCCTGCATAAAATGCAGATTCCGATGCCACAGTTGACTCCGGAATCGTTAGTAAATCTTTTGCCATTTTTGCTACTATAGGAAACCTAATAGCTGTAGTAGACCACTACTTTAATATATTTAAGTTATCTATTTCTAAATCACTAAAAGCAATTGGGGATCTAAATAATTATTTAATTCATTATTTGTACTTGATTTTATATATTTTTCCTTCTTTTTATTTAATCTACTCCATAAAGAATTACCACTACTACTACGTGTTTGTGATCCTAATAAATTAGATGCTTGACCACTAGATGTTTCACCATAATTTCTAACATATTCTTCAAATAAATTATATAAATTTGTCTTTATTTTATCATTAAATGAATCTATATGCTCAGTTTTATTCATGTTA
>JAMKQA010004364.1:0-22434 GCA_024699735.1 Posidonia australis | reverse complement strand
GCCTTGATTTCTTTAGATTTTCCTTTGTGTTTGATTTTCCTCGTCTTTCCATTAAAAGACTAGGTGGTAACTCCTTTTCTTTATCCTTTTCGTATCTTTCTTTGGTGTTTCCAAGTCTAATCTCCTTCTCCGGATTCACCATCTTTGCCATGAGCATATCGGGGCTCCTCGTGTGCTTCCATGCACCTTAGAGAGCCGTGTAGGATTCCACTGACATGGTCACAATGCCCTTTAAAGTATTCCTAACAAATAGCTGCTTATTGCTATGCAAGTGTAGTGGAAAACATGTAAGGGCAGAAAATAATGCAGCCTAATGCTTAGCCACGCTATACATGTTTAGAATTGGGCACTCATGCATGGGATTTGTGCTGGTACAACCCACTCTAGAGGTATGCAGGCTCATCGCACCCAATTCTCAAAAACTTCATATAGAAAGCATCATATGCCTAACGAATGCAGACCAAATGCAAATATATGCATATGCGATGCTAGATGTCATGCAAAAGTGTGGGTAAAAAATGCAAGAAGACTAATCAGGAACACAAAATCCAAAAGCAGACAAGATTAACTGTGCATATTGGATCTCAGCCCTACTGTCCAGACCCTAGGCCAAGTCAGATATGCCAGGAAATTTTGCCACCAAGGTGTGCCACAAATCTACACCCTCGGTTTTTTATTTTAGAGAAAGAGCTTTCATTGCAATGTTATAGCAAGAAATGATTAGATAAAAATCATGCAAACATCAATAAGGCTAGAATACACATCAAGGAACAAAAAGATGCAGACGAATCAAGATGAAATGTAGTAGATGATCCCCCCCACCTCCTTATGTTTGTCATTGGCCTACGTTGAGTCTACTGGCCTTGGTGACGGTTGGTGAACACCTTAACATGTCTACTAGGCAAGGAAGAGAGATGGTAAACTAAGAGATGCTAAGTGAATGATGTAAAACTTGAAGAAAAATTGATCCAAAAATGCATACAAGCTATGCTCAATTTCAGCAATCTATTTTATAGCTGGGTGACTTACACCAGGTCGGTGTGCCACTTATGTGCGCCACAAGTATTCTATTCTTGTCTGCAATCTTCATTGCCATTTCTAGTGAGTTCAAGCTATTGAAACATGCAAGAAAATGTCAAGAAAGTATAAATCGGTGCTGATAGGTACTCCTATGGACTAAAAACAAGTCATGGATGCCTAGACTCCTCTCCCCAACTCCATGGGTTGCCACCTATGACCATGGAGCCCTACAGCCATTGGAAGGGGTTGCAAGCTCTGGCGTGCCATTCCAGGGCCTTACAGGATGGATGAGGAACTTAAAAATTCAATGACAGGTGTGGCGCAAGTGTATGTGCATATGCTCACGTCGATTGGCCATCATGGATGACATTGGGCCACTTTACTACCAAGGAGGCAGTCTACCAGAACCCAATAGTTCCCAGGCCACAAGCTCGCTAGCACATCAAGAAAGGATGGAGGTGCATGCATAGGAAGCCATGGAGAGCTCCTTCGACTTCGACTAGGGAGATGCACCCAACCACCCAAGAATGTCATCACAATCCCTGCTCCCGATGATACGGTCCCAAAGCGTCTTGGTCCGCACACAGAATACTAGGAAAACCATTTTCCATAATGCGCCAACCATCTCTTTTTAAATCATTTTCAAAACCATTTTATATATTTGAAAATTCATCCAAAACCTCGGCAAAATGGCACATCAGGTGTCTCAAGGGACCACCACTAGCGACCCACAATCCCATCTCAAAGGGACAATACAAACCAATCCAAGAAAACCCTTGGAAATCACATTTTATAAAAGCATTTGGGCCTTAATTCGGCATGCTGAAAAATTGGTTTGGTATGCCAAAAATCACTGATTTGGTAGATTGAGTTGCATCAGTCAATCAAATCAAGTCAATGGTCAACACTCTGGCCAAAATTAGTATCCCACAGATGGTTCAGTCGACCAAAATCCACTGATTCGGTTGATCGTCCAAAATCAGACGATCAAATTTCGACCAAAGGACCGAATTGACAGAAAAACGGCATACCAAAATGGTTTTGGTATGCCAATTTCTGCGAAAAACAAAAAATTGCCCAAACCTTACTATTAAAAATCACCCAACTAGGACCGACAATCGGACCCCCAAAACAAACACCAAAAATCTCACATAAAACATAAGATGTAGACCCTCTAGTCTACTCCAAAACCCAACAAACAAAACCAAAATCTATTCACGATGCATTAAGATATAAATTCGCAAAGGCATAAGGGTCAAAACGACCCAAAACACAACCACCACATTAAACACCCATAAATGGCTCCATAAATTCTCATAAAATCACAATAAATTATAGGAATGTAAATTCACCTAGATTTCATGCAACCCTACCAATTTCTACCTATTTTATGCTCTCTATTCATTGGTTGGAGGTGCGTAACTGAGAGACACGCTTTGGCGATCCTCTGCCCAACTCCAATGACCACGACGTCCACAGGAGCTTCCACGACCTCTAGAGCACCCACCACGCCAATGTTGAGCCTCATGGTGCCTCTGCCTCTCTCACTTTACTCTCCTTCTCTCACCGATGCATGAAATAAGGGAGGAAGAACAAGGGTGACGGGTGGGGAAAGAAAGGGGTGGGGATGGGAGAAGTGTGAGGAGGTAGGGAAGGAAAGGTGTGCACCCGAGGAGGAGGAGAAGAAGGAAGGAAGGAGGCAAGCGACTAGCTATAGAAGAGTGCGGTGCGAGCGACTTATGAAGTCCTATGCACGTAGTAGCTGAGAACGTGCTCACCTACGTGCCTCAGCTACCAACACCCCGCATGAGCTCAACGGCCATCCCCCAACCACCAGCCACAGCAACTGGCCCACAACACTGGCCAACACACACTCAGGCCAACATGCATAGAGCCAACCACCCACGAGGACACGCAAACAGAAGCCGACCCATGAGGCCCATGCCTAAAAGCACAAATCCACACAAACAGGCCTTGGAATAATAGCACCCGTCCAGGAATAAATTCATAAAACTTTAGATAATTACAAATTGAATTTTACAGGTGTTACATCCTAACCCCCTTAAAATAAGATTTCACCCTCAAAATCACTAGGCGAAAAGATACAGGTACTTAGCTAGGATTGCTTCCTCACGTTCCCACGTCTCTTCGGCTCCATGATGCCGCCACCGTACAAAAACCAGCGGAATCACCTTGTTTCGTAGCACTTGTTCCTTGTGGTCAACAATTTGGATGGCACCCTCCACAAAGGACAAATCTTCCTGGAGCCCTTCTAGCTAAACTAGGATCACGTGAGATGTGTTAGCCAAGCACTTCCTCAACAAGGAGACATGGAACACGTCATGCACAGACGACATCTCTGTGGTAGATCCAATCGATAAGCAACCTCATCGGTCCTATAGATGATCTAGAATGGGCCAATATAGTAAGGACTCAACTTCCCACGCTTCCCGAACCGCATGACACCCTTAGTCAGCGATACCTTCAGGAACACGTAGTCTTTCACCAGAAATTTCAGTGGTCTTTGCCTCCTGTCAACATAACTCTTCTGTCGATTCTATGTAGCTAACAACCTGCTATGGATCAAATCAACCTTGTCCACATACAACTGCACAAGCTCAGGACCAATCAATTGACGCTCGCCCACCTTGCTCTAGCAAACTGACGATCTACATGGCCTACCATACAAAGCTTCGTACGACACCATCCGGATGCTCGAGTGATAACTATTGTTGTAGGCAAACTCAATCAATGGCAGATGGTCTTCCCAACTCCCCTAAAAGTCTAAGGCACATGCTCTGAGCATATCCTTCAACGTCTGGATAGTCCTATCTGTCTGACCATCTGACTAGGGAAGAAATGTTGTACTATAGTTGAGCATGGTGCCAAAGGCTTCCTGCAGAGTTCTCTAGAACCTTGAGGTGAACCTTGTGTTTTTGTCTGACACGATGGACATCGGAACACCATGTAGCCTCACCAACTTGGACACATACAACTCCCCCAAGCGGTGCATTAGAAGCTTCACTTGAATGGCCAGGAAGTGTATACACTTGGTTAGTCGATCCAAGATCACCTACATGGTGTCGTTCTTCCTCTGAGTCCGCGGCAAACTAGTCACAAAGTCCATCGAGATGTGCTCCCACTTCCACACAGGAATATCGAACGACTGTAAGGCCCCTCCAGGTCTCTGGTGCTCTACCTTGATCAGCTGGCAGGTTGTACACCTCGCCACATGGCAAGTAACATCTCTTTTCATGCCAGGCCACCAAAAGTTCCACTTCAGATCTCGACACATCTTCATACTCCCAGGGTAAATGGTGTACCTAGACTGATGCACTTCATCCAACAATCACTGCTTGGCCTCCTCATGTTGGGGCACATATTGACGCATATCATACCTTAGCTCTCCATATGCCCTAACAGAGAAATGAGGCTCTCCGCTAGCCTCCAGCTTCTCAAACACAGCCTGAACAAATGAATCCAGTTGCTAGCAGGCGACAATAAACTCTAACAACTTAGGGTGAACAGACAGGTTGGCCACCCAAGCACCAACCGTTCCTCGAGCTTACCGCTTCGGCCTGTAGCTCAGCAGATCCTTCATCATGGTCCACTCCTTGACCATCAGGCTCGCCACCACGTACGTATGTCGACTCAAAGCATCGGCGACCACATTGGCCTTACTGGGATCGTAGGACAAGCTGAAATCATAGTCTTTCAGATACTCCACCCAACAGCGCTACCTCAAGTTGAGGTCCTTCTATATGAAGATATACTTCAAGCTTTGATGATCAGTGAAGACCTCAAACTTCTCTCCATAGAGATAGTATCGCCAGAGCTTGAGAGCGAACACTACGGTAGTCATCCCCAAATCGTGGGTCGGGTAGTTTTTCTCATGATCCTTCAACTGGTGCAAAGCATAAGCGATGACATTGCCATGCTGCATTTGAACACACCCCAATCAACACCATTGGCATCACTATACACAGTGAAGCCACCACTTCCAGAAGGCAAAGTCATCACAAAGGCAAAAACTAGACGAGACATCAGCACTTGGAGACTCGCCTCACAATTCTGGTCCCAACAAAATGGAACTCCCTTCCTGGTCAACTCTGTCAAAGGCACGGCTATGGAGGAGAAATCCCTAATAAAACTCCTATAATAGCCCACAAGACCTAAGAAACTCCTGATCTCCATCATAGTCCTAGGTCCCTCACAACTACTCACCGCCTCGACCTTGGCAGGATACACTCTTATGCCTTCTCCAGAAATCAAATGGCCAAGGAGCATGACTTTGCTCTGCCAGAACTCACACATGGAGAATTTGGCATACAACTGAAGATGCCTTAGAGTATCCAAAACCGCTCTCAGGTGTAAGGTGTGAGTCTTGACATCAGGGGAGTAGACCAGCACATCTTCAACAAAAACCACAACAAACTGGTCCAGAAAAGGACTGAAAATCCTGTTCATCAGGTCCATAAACGCAATCAATGCATTGGTCAAGTCGAAAGGCATGACCGTGAACTCGAAATGCCCATACCCCCTAAGGAAAGAAGTCTTCTGAATATCTGAGTCCTGTAACCTCGACTAGTGATACCATGACCTCAGATCAATCGTCGAGAACACGGATGCATACTGCAACTGGTCGAACATGTCATCAATGTGGGGCAAGGGATACTTGTTCTTCACCGTGATTTGGTTCAACATCAGATAATCTATACACAACCGGAGCAAACCATCCTTCTTACGGATGAACAAGACAGGTGCTCTCCACGAAGACACACTTGGCCTGATAAACCCCTTGTCCAGCAAGTCCAGCAATTGAGTCATGAGCTCTTGCAACTCCACTAGCGCCATGCAATAAGGAGGCTTCAACACAGCACTAGAACCAGGGATCAGATTAACCGAGAACTCTACTTCCCTATGAGGTGGCATAATAGGCAAATCGTTAAGGAAAATGTTGGGATATTCGCACACCACAGAGATGTTGTGAACACCAAACATAGGAGAAGTAGAGGTAACAATACTAGCTAGATACCCCATGCAACCCCTGACCAAAGACTTACAAGCCTTCATAGCTAAAATGACAAGCTTAGGCTCATCATGACACCCACCTTGCACAAAGAAAGACCCATCCTTAGGAGACCCAGAGCACAGTCGATCAAAGCGGATTGCTGCACCAACCAATCCATGTTGAGTATCACATCGTACTCCTGCATGTCCATCATGATCAGGCTGGCGTCGAACTCTCTGCCATTCAATGTCAAGTCGATAGACCATAGATACCTCCATGCCAAACTGTGCTCCCTCAACGGCGTCACTACGCTGAGATGAAAGGCCAATCTAGCTGGTCTCTCTCCCAACTCCATCATGAAAGACTCAGAGATAAAGGAGAAAGAACTCCCTAAGTCAAACAATACTTTGGCCATCTGGCCAGCCATAATAAAAGAACCTGATGGCCAAACAAACATCACCACACATCCATATAATCAAGTAGATGTCCAGATTACAAGGGGATTACAATAATCACAGAGGGTTACAAAACCAACTAATCATCCTTACCATCAACTACATCTCCTAAAGACCCAGTGCTTAGAGCTGCAATGGTAAACACCTGTCCCCTAGTCGGTTGTTGTGGCGCGTTTCCTGCCTTCTTCAACAGTTCCGGACAAGATCTTTAAACGTGTCCTGCCTTTCCACAATTGTAGCACACCACTGAGGCCGAAGGCTACCAAGGATGAGGACAATATGCAGCGATGTGGCCCACTTGACAACAATTGAAGCACTAGTTCCCACTGGGAGCATTGGACCCTGTCTGACTATGGCTAGCTCTGCTACTCCTAGCAAAACTCCATCGGCCCGCAAAGGAAACATTGGACCTTGCCTTCTTGCTTCTTCTCAAGGCTAACTAAACTACTAGCCCTTGGAGGACTAGAGAAAGAGAACCAGGTGGTAAAAGAAGACTTACCCTTCCCTTTGGGATGACTCTCCAGAAACTTCTGATGCTCAACCTCAAAGCGATATGCCATCCCAACCATGTCCTACACAGTCTGGCACCAACAACCCATCAGCTTCACTTGTAGTCCTGGGTTCAAACCATCTAGAAACCTTTACGCTTGCTTCTCCTCAGACTCATTGGTAGGAGTGAAATGTTCCAACTGGGCGAACTTAGTATCATACTCGAGCATCGACATCGTGCCTTGCTCTAAACTCTAGAAATCACGGCGAAGCCGTTCCTTCACATGAGCCGGAAAATATTTGTCATATAAGGTTGCCTTGAAATCCTTCCATTGAATGCTAACAGTGACTGAGTCTGGGAACTTCAGCCGCATCACAGACTTCCACCACCTATATGCCTCATCATCCAACAGATAAGTCGTTAGACGCACCCAATGCACCTTAGGACACGCGATGCTCTCCAGCATCTTCACCACCTTCTCTAGCCAGGCCTCGCTCTCCTTAGAACTGACCTTACCCTTGAACGATAGCGGACGAAGCTTCGTGAACTGGTTCAACCATCGGTCACCCAACGGTTCGCTGGCACTACTCTTGCTAAACGCATGGGAGATCTCGTGTGCCAAACTCCTTAGTTCCGCACGAACCGTCTTCCATCCACCTATGTCCCCTCGAGGCTCGGTCTCCACAATGGCTTGCCCTTACGACCATGAGGAGGCATCCTACCGAAGAAAGGCAAAACATCTGCACCATAGATAAAGTAACAACCACGAAACTATGAAGAAATCAGGTGCAGATTCTACAATGCATGCAAAACCTATGGAGCTTCTAGATCGAACACCCTAGGTGTAGCACTAACCTAGTACGACCTAGTGAACCTAAAGCTCTAATACGAAAATCTGTAACCCCCTGAATTTTCCCATAATAATTTAAACAAATTAAATTACTGGAAAAATTAAAGCTAAATAGAAAATATCAAACTACCAAGAACCTATGTGTTCAACTACGAGACTCCAGACTATATGCACTATGCTAAACCTTCTACGTGCCTGCACCTGCAACCCAAAAACACAAGGAAAACGTATGAGTGATAGAAGTCACCCAGCACACACCCCATGAAAAATAGCGGAAAGCAAAACTATAATTAAATTTTCCTTTAAATTCATTTAGCAAACCATTTTTTGTCAAATCCTATAAGCTAGGCCCACACCAGCAAAAACCACAAATGGGGATCCACTAGCCCAAAACCACAAGCACGACCCTCAATGGCCAAAACCATGCACACTCAATCGAGAAGCTCGGTGCCAGGCAACCAAACTTTGGCTACAAGCAGTCCACTGAAGAGCCACCAACGACGTTTGCATTGCCATGATGTGCCACCCTGTGTAGGAACCACATCGTCCTACGATTCTCCCACTTGGAGAACCCTTACAATGCCAACCCCTCCCTGGGAAGGCTGTCTTGTCTCTCAGGACACTACCAGCTACAGGGCACGTGTCCCACCCACACTGGCCACCACAAGGTACGCCTCCTCGCGGCATCCTCCACACACGATGCTCAGGAGGGAGTGTCATACCTCCACATGAGACAACACCCGAGCCTTAGTGCTCATAGCGACAGTAGGAGTATCATACCTCCCCGTCATGCCACAAGACACCTCAACCTGCATACCACAACCCTAGCCTTGAGACAACAGTCAAGGTGTCTCATACCTCCTACATTCGACGCCCCTCGGCCTCAAGTATCTCGGCCCCTCGACCTCGACAAGGGAGACGTGCCCGACCACCCGAGAATGTTGTCACATTTCCTAGTCCCGACGACGTGGTCCCATAGTGTCTCAGCCCTGCACACAGAAAACTAGAAAATTCATTTTCCAAAATGGGCCAACCATATCTTTTGAAATCATTTTCAAAATCAATTTTTATCTTTGAAAATTCTTCCAAAACCTCGACAAAATGGCACATCAGTTGTCCCAAGGGACCACCACTGATGGCTCATAATCCTATGTTAAAAGGACAATACAAACAAATCCAGGGAAACCATTGGAAATCACATTTTATAAAAGCATTTGGGCCCTGATTCGGCATGCCAAAAAATAGGTTCGTTATGCTGAAAATCCTTGGTTCGGTAAACTGATTTGAGTCAGTTGATCGAATCAAGTCAACCGTCAACACTCAGGCCAAAATCAGTACTCCAAAGATGGTTCGGTCGACCAAAATCCACTGATTTGGTCGACCGTCCAAAATCAAACGACCGAATTTCGATTAGAGGACAAAACTGACAGAAAAAGCAGCATACCGAAATGGTTTTGGTATGCTAATTTCTGCGAAAAAACAGAAAATGACCCAAACCCTACTATTCAAAATCATCCAACTGGGACCGACGATCGGACCCCCAAAAATCAACTCCAAAAATCTCACATAAAACATAAGATGTAGACCCTCGAGTCTACTCCAAAACCCAGCAAACAAAACCAAAATCCATTGACCATGCTTCAAGATATAAATTCGCAAAGGCATAATGGTCAAAACGACCCAAAACAACCCAAAACACAACCACTACATTAAACACCCATAAATGCCTCCATAAATTTTCATAAAATCACAATAAATTCTAGGAATGTAAATTCACCTAGATTTCACGCAACCTTATCAATTTCTACCAATTCCATGCTCTCTATTCATTGGTTGGAGGGGCGTACCTGAGAGAAGTGCTCTGGCGATCCTCCAACCAACTCCGGTGACCACGACGTCCATGGGAGCTTCCATGACATCTGGAGCACCTACCACGCCAACGTCATGCCTCACGGTGCCTCCACCTCTCTCACTTCTTTCTCTTTTTGTTGTCGGTGCACGAAACCTGGGAAGAAGAACAAGGGTGATGGATGGGGAATGAAGGGGGTGGGGAAGGGAGAAGAGTGAGGAGGAAGGGAAGGGGAGCTGGGGAAGAAGATGTGTGCGCCCAAGGAGGAGGAGAAAAGCGAAGGAGGTAGGCGACGAGCGATAGAAAAGTGTGGCATGGGCGACTTATAAAGCCATATGCACGCAGTAGCTAAGAACGTGCTCACCTATGCGCCTCAACCACAAGGACCCCACACGAGCTCAACGGCCACCACCCAACCACCAGCCACAACAACTGGCCAACAACACCGGGCCACACAGACCCACACCCGAGCCCACATGCACAGTGCGACAATGCATAATGCCAACCATGCATAGGGACACGCAAGCAAAAGCCGACCCACGAGGCTGAAGTCCAAAAGCACAAATCCACACAAACATGCCTTGGAACAGTAACACCCGTCCAAGAATAAATTCATAAAAATGTAAATAATTACAAAATGAATTTTACGGGTGTTACACAGTGGCTCTTCGATGGTTTAACACTTGTAGCAGAGGCAAAGGAAAGGTTCGGTTGTGCTATGCATAGGCAGTGGGATGGTGTTAGGAGAGGCTACATAGTGGTTATGTAGGAGTTGTTATGCAATGGTTGGGATTTAGATGTTTGACGATGGTGCAGCTTGACCTGGGAAGTCACTATAGAGCAATGGTGTTTGCAAGCTGTGTTAGGCTCTTGGTGTTGAAGGGCGTGGGTTTGCAAGAAAGAGGGGGTGTTGTAGAGGCTTGGAGATGGTTGAGAAGTGCTCTGTGTTGATTGGAGATGCAATGGTTGGGTTTGTCGTGTAATGGTTAGGTACCATGCGTCTGTAATGGCTAGGAAAATGCCTAGGGTTGTTCAAAATGCCAGCCTCCCATCTCAGGTGCGTGGAAAGAAGCTTAAAAATTTGGGAACTGAAGAGCCTTGAAGCCCAAGCAACATGACGATGCAATGATATGAGGTGATGTAATAGTCGCTCATCTACTGAATTAACTGACATAGGGCAGGTGCAACACCATATTGCACTACATAGGTACGTTTCCAATGTATGCCACCTAGGTGCACCTAGTACACTACAAAGCTTACATTCAATTGCATCGGCCACCAATGGGCTTTGGGCTAGCTGAGGATGGTGATTTTGGAAACGTTTATGGTCTTGGGTGGGATTAGGGTGTTTGTATAGTTTTTGGGGTGTTCGGGTAGGTTTTGGTGCTAGAAATGCCTCGTTGCAACCAGAGCAACCCTTATTGGAGAAATACGCCAACAAGCGACAACAAATCAGGTATTTACATATGCCCCTCTCTAAGCGAGGTTGAGAGAATCAAAACCAATGCTTAGGGTTGGCAAGACACCCTACTTGAAGCCTGCAGGAGGATGATGTTTGTTGTTGGTGTTGAGTCATTTATTCGGTGGATGCGCTGAAGGTCATGACTCATTGCTGAAATGTAGATGCTAATCTAAGTGTGCTAGTAATGCTGATGCAGATGTTGCATGTGCACAGTGCAATGACGATGCAGATTATGTGATGGGGGTACCAATGCTTATGCTATTGTGCTATGCAGATTATGGCATGCTAGACATGCCTTGTTGATGTGGTGACACTCAATGCAGATGATGTGATGACAGTTAACCAAATAGAATGGATATCAGCCTAATGTAGATGTATACGTTGATCTAGTGCTGGTGATCATGTTGATGCTAACGTTGATGCAATGTTGGGACACAAATGCATGTGCAGATAGTGCATGCGAGTGTAGATGTAATGCTAGATTGTGGGTGTTGTATACTACTGCGTGCAAGTGTTGCGTGTGCATGTTGAATGCTGTGCAAGTATGTGCTAAGCTTTGCTAGGGATATGCATGGCTTTGCACGATACAGATGCCTAGTACACGTTGCTGGGTTGCGAATGCGAGTGCATGTGGGTGCACATTGGGCTCCATTGCGAACATGCATAGCTTTGCAATGATTATGCTTATGCTGCTACTACGAGTGATGCAATGTGCCATTATGCGATGAGATGCGACATCACGTGTGCAATGTGATGCAGTGTTGTGCGATGATATGATACGATATGGTGCGATGCAATGTAATGTCGTGCAATGCGATGCTACAATGCAATGCAATGCAATGTAACACGATGCGATGCAATGCGATGCAGTTTGACGTGGTGAGATGTAGTGTGAGGCTATGCAATGCTGTGAGATGCGATGTGATGAGATGCTATACAATGTTGTGAGATGTGATGAACGTCGAGTAACAAGTGCATGGCTAATCAGCCTGGGAAAGCAGCCCGACAAGTCATCACAGTTGTACAAAGGGGCACCAAACAATAATGGTGGGTTCGTCGATCAACGAAAGGGCATGACAAGTTGTCAGACTCATCAGCAAGATAGTTGGGGTTATCAACCTGCTGTAGAAAGGGGCATGGCAAGTTAGATGGTCTTGCCAGCCTAGTCGTTGGAAAATATGATGATTGTCATCTAAGTAGTTAGGACTACTAACCCACGAAAGAAAGGGCATGATAGATCGCTAGATTCCACATGCGGGGGAGTAGAAGTCCTTGTCCATCATGCGAGGGAGAAAAGCAGGGAAGCAAACCAGACTTCGTCCACACAAAGCAAAGTCGTGCACAGGAATTTGCACACACAAAAATCTAGGAAAAGCAAGGAAGAATTTTGTTTGCCCAGAGTGAAGTTGCGCATTGGATTTCACAATCGTGAAAATCCAAGAAAAGCAAGTAAGACTTCAATAGCTTAGAGGGAAGTCGCGCATTGGATTTTGCACATATGAAAATCTAAGAAAGGTAAGGAAGACTTTGTCCACTAGGATCGAAGCCGTGTATTCGATTTCACACATGCAAAAATTAAGGAAAGGCAAGGAAGACTTCATCTATCGGGAGTAAAGTCATGTACTGGATTTTGCATGCGTGAAAATCCAAGAAAGGCATGGAAGACTTTGTCGGCCCAGAGGGAAATCATGCACTGAATTTTGCACACGTAAAAATCTAGGAAAGGCAAGGAAGACTTCGTCCGTTTGGAGTGAAGTTGCACACTCGATTTCGCTCACGTAAAAATCCAAGAAAAGCAAGGACAACTTCGTCTGCCTTGAGCGAAGTAACACATTGGATTTCAAACTCGCAAAAATGTAGGAAAGGCAAGGAAGACTTTGTTTGCATGGAGCAAAGGCACACACTAGATTTTGCACACACGAAAATCCTAGAAAGGCAAGGAAGACTTTGTCCACCTAGAGCAAAGTCACACACTAGATTTTGCACCAGCAAAAATTCATGAAAAGCATGGAAGACTTTGTCCGCCTAGAGCGAAGTCACGCATTAGATTTCACACAAACAAAAATTCAGGAATGGCAAGGAAGACTTCATCCACACAGAGCGAAGTCGTGCATTGGCCTTCACACATGTGAAAATCAAGGAAAGGCAAGGAAGACTTCGTCTATGCGAAGCAAAGTTACGCATTGGATTTTGCAAACATGAAAATCTAGGAAAGGCAAGGAAGACTTTGTCTTCCTGGAGCGAAGTCGCGCACTAGATTTTGCACATGTGAAAATCCTAGAAAGGTAAGGAGGACTTCGTCTACATAGAGAGAAGTCATTCATAGGATTTTGCGCACACAAAAATCAAGGAAATGCATGGAAGACTTCGTCCACCCAGAGTGAACCCCCACAATGGATTTCACAATAGCGAAAATCTAGGAAAGGCATGGAAGACTTCGTCCACACATAGTGAAGTCGTGTAATGAATTGTGTACACAAGCAAATCTAGGAAAGGCAAGGAAGACTTTGTCTGTCTAGAGCAAAGTCACGCATTGGATTTTGCATCTACGAAAATCCATGAAAAGCAAGGAAGACTTCATTGACCAAGAGCAATGTCGCACATTAGATTTTGCAATAGAGGAAATTCAACAAAGGCAAGGAAGACTTCATCCACATGGAGTGAAGTCGCGTACTAGATTTTGCACACGCAAAAATTAAAGAAAGGCAACGAAGACATCGTCCACCTAGAGTGAAGTCACGCACAAGATTTCACACATGCGAAAATCTAGGAAAGGCAAGGAAGACTTCGTTCGAATGGAGCTAAGTCATGCACTAGATTTTGCACATGTGAAAATCTAGGAATGGCAAGGAAGACTTCGTCAGCTGGGAGCAAAGTTGCACATTAGATTTCGCACTAGCAAATATCCAAGAAAGACAAGGAAGACTTTGTCTGCACGGAGCAAAGTTGTGCACTAGATTTCACATATGCAAAAATCGAGGAAAGGCATGGAAGACTTCGTCCACTCAAAGCGAAGTCGTGCACTGGATATCACACATGTGAAAATTCATGAAAGGCATGGAGCACTATGTCTATAGGGAGCAAAGTTTCACATTCGATTTTGGTACACACGAAAATCTAGGAAAGCCAAGGAAGACTTTGCTTGCTTGGAGCGAAGTTTCACATTGGATTTCACATATGCAAAAATCTAGGAATGGCAAGGAAGACTTCATCCGCACGGAGTGAAGTCATGTACAGGATTTTACACACGTAAAAATATAGAAAAGGCAAGGAAGATTTTATCCAGCTGGGGAGAAGTCGCACACTAGATTATGCATCTGCAAAAATCAAGGAAACGCAATGAAAACTTTAAATGCATGGAGCAAAGTCATGCATTGGATTTCACACACTAGAAAATCAAGAAAAGGCAAGGAAGACTTCGTTCGCCTTGAGAAAAGTTGCGCAATAAATTTCACACTTGCAAAATCCTAGAAAAGTTAGGAAGACTTCATCTGCCCAAAGCGAAGTCATGCATAGGATCTCGCACTTGTGAAAATCTAGGATAGGATAGGAAAACTTTGTCCGCGTGGAGCAAAGTCGTGTACTGGATTTCACACATGCAAAAATCCAAGAGAGGCAATGAAATCATCATCCTCCCTGAGTGAAGTTGCACCCTAGATTTTGCACACACGAAAATTCAGGAATGGCAAGGAAGACTTCATCCACACACATGCGAAAATCCAAGAAAGGCAAGGAGGACTTCACCTACCCATAGCAAAGTCTCACATTGGATTTCACACACACAAAAAAACTAGAAATGGTAGGGAAGGCATTGTCTACCCAAAGCTAGGTCACACATTGGATTTCGCTCTAGCAAAAATCAAAGAAAGGCATGGAAGGCTTCATCCACACAAAGCGAAGTTGCGCACTAGATTTTGCACACGCGAAAATCTAGAAAAGGCATGGATGACTACATTCACACGAAGCAAAGTCGCGCATTGGATTTCACGCACGCAAAAAACTAAGAAAGGTAAGGAAGACTTCGTCTGCCAGGAGTGAAGTTCCACACTAGATTTCGCATGTGTGAATATCAAGGAAAGGAGAGGAAGACTTCTGTCTACCTAGAGTGAAGTTACACACTTGATTTCACACCTACGAAAATCAAGGAAATGAAAAGAAGACTTTGTTCGCCTAGAGAGTAGTGATGCACTAGATTTCAAAACTGCAAAAATCCAAGAAAAGAAAGGTAGACTTTGTCCACCCAGTGTGAAGTTGCGCACAAGATTTTACACAAGCAAAAATCCAAGAAAAGCAAGGAAGATTTCGTTGGCCTAATGCAAAGTCACACACTGGATTTTGCTCATGCAAAAATTCAAGAAATGCAACGAAGATATCGTCTGCCCAGAGCAATGTCACATATTGGATTTCCCAAATGCGAAAATCCCGGAAAGGCATAGAAGACTTTGTCTGCACGGATCAAAGTTGCACACTAGATTTCACACACGCAAAAATCTAGGAAAGGCAAGGAAGACGTCATCCTCTTCAAGCAAAGTTGCTCACTAGATTTTGCACTTGCGAAAATCCATGAAAGGCAAGGAAGGCTTCAATCACATGGAGTGATGTTGCTCACTAGAAATCGCACATGCATAAATCCAAGAAAGGGAAGGAAGACTTCATCCGCTAGGAACGAAGTCGCACACAAGATTTCGCACCCGTGAAAATCTCGGAAAAGCAAGGAAAACTTCGTTAGCCTAGAGCGAAGTTGCACAATGGATTTCACACACATGAGAATCCAAAAATGACAAGGAATACTTCATCCACACAAAGCAAAGTCAAGCACTAGATTTCACACACGAAAATCAAGGAAATGCAAGGAAGACTTTGTCCACCTGGAGTGAAGTCGCACATCAGATTTCACACACGCGAAAATCTAGGAAAGGCATGGAAGACTTCGTCACCATGGAGTGAAGTCGCGCATTGGATTTTACACATGAAAAACTCCAAGAAATGCAAGGAAGAGATCGTCTACTTGAAGCAAAGTCGCACACTAGATTTCACGTACGTGAAAATCTAGGAAATGCATGGAATAATTTGTTTGCATAGGGCAAAGTTGTGAACTAGATTTCTGTAACTATGCCGTCGAGGGTGGCCACAAATAAATAATATTATGTGTGCCAAAGTGTCGGCAAAGCCACGGCAAAAAGAAAAGAAGAAAATGCAAAAAATGCAGGAGTCGCCACCTAGTCTATTAAAATGGAAGACGAGGAAAACCATAAAATATGAGAATCAGGCAAAACAAATAAAAAAAAGGGGCTACGCAAACCAGAAATGCGGGTAAGGATCCCTATTACGTACGAAGAAGGTGTTAGGCACCCTCGTACGCCCGATAAATCGGTCTTCTAATGATTTCTCTTTTGCTTATGGAATGTTGGCCTTGCAGCCTTTTGCTGTACGCCCGAGGCCGATATGCCATGCCATGCTTATGTGGTGTCTAAAGTATAGGTGCATGATGTGCGGGGGTGTGTCCTATTGCTCAGAAATATCGCTCATGTGCCGGGCCAGGAGTTGATGCAATAATATTGCATAATAAGATCAAAGATCTAATGTCTGGAGTGATTTATCGTCCTTGCTTTCTATATGCCTAAATGCAAGCTAAAATGCAAGAAAACTGCTGAAAACAAATCTGTGCCTTCCTAATGCATCAAGGAAGAAAACCAGATGAAAACCCAGAAGCAAATCGGGTCGAGAAAGCAAGCAGAACATATGAAAAACATGTTGTGTGCTAATGAAAACAGGCCACTGCGCCTGTTTGGTGCGCCAGACTGGTGCGTCAGTCTAGGGTGCCACCTATGTGCGTCTAAGTGGGCCAGTAAATTATGCAGAGGCAAAAACAGAAAGCCACACAACGCAAAACATCAGAGGATGCACTCTGGAAAAGTATGCAGTAGAAATCATTCTGGAAAACTCGGAAGAACATGTCTTTAAAGAGCTAAAGATGCAAATGCAATGCAATGAACTTGAGCTCAAGGGCTAGAAGCCTCATACAAGATCTCACCTATTTGAACTCGATGAAGAAAGCATGATTCAGCCAGGCCACTGGATCTTGGGGCGATGCACGTGGTTCTTACAAGGGAGTAAGGTGCAATCAACCTACCAGATTCAGCCTAGAACTGAATAATAAAACGAGGAAAATAGAAGGGAAACAATCTGATCAAAAGTTGAAAGCATGTAGGTGATATCCTGGCATACCAGAGAATCAATCAGAAAGAAATAAGCTCAAAAACTCTGTGATAATGTCATGCAAGCAAAGATGCAATGCGAGTGCTTTGATCTCTGGCCAGTCTGGCGCGCCTGCTGAGTGCGCCAGACTGTTGCGCGGGTTGGGTGCGACGGGGATGTGCGCCCCAGGGAGTCTGGATCAGACTGTAATCTGATCCAGAACCCACCCCAGCAGAGATGCAAGGAGGATTCATGCTAATGCTAAAGGGTTCATGCCATGATCAAAAACTGGAAACATGATGTGAATGCATAGGATCAAGAATCATCATGTAAATAAAGCATTTGAAACCAAAGCAAGTTAATGGGTTTATGCATGAAAACGTGTGAAGTACTTAAGAACAAGCATGATCTGGATAATGTGAATCAAAACATGTGTAAATGATGATCATAAGCATGCTTCTATGTGCAAGGGCATACATGGGGCATGGCAAAATACTATGTTCAAGGAAACAGTAAAGCAACAGCTCATGCGGATTTCATGCTAGAAATATAAACATAGGTTAGCATGAATATTATTTGCATAGAGTGCAAGCATGTCATCATGAAAACTTCATATACATGGAATAAAATAGATCACATATGAGGTTTTAAGCATGTTTTATCAAGTTTCTGAAATGATATTTAAAAGATAAAGAGGAGTTAGAAAGCCTACCTCTCGAGATGTTCCTTCTTTCAATAACAGAAATAAGAAGATCCTTGTTGCTTTGGAAGGGACCTGGGAGGCTTGAGGACGCAAGGGGGTGCTCCAGAGAATGAAAATAAGTTGTTGGACTGATGGAGAGACTCGTGCAGGGAGCTAGCTTTAGGGCAGAAATTGGTTGAATTCAGGATTTCTACTCAGGATTTTTCATCTCTTTCTATGGCTACCTATGGGGGTCCTTTTATAGGAAACTCTCAAGGGTAACTCATGGAATGGGGAGAGCCTCGCAGACGAAGAGCCTGGAAGATTCCATGGCATATTCGCTGCTGGAGGTAACAGCCAAGGAAGGTGAAAAGCCAGCAGCCGCAGCCTACGCAGTGTTGTGCGCCAGGGATGTGCGCTGGCTAGATGCGCCACCTATTGGTATGGTTTCTAAATTGGGCTGCGGGTTTGCTACGGGTTTGGGTTGGTTCAAGGATCAGCCACATCCAAAGCAACAATTGGAGTCTTATCAATGAGTCACCTCAAAATCGGGGTGTCTACAGATGCCCCTCCTTGAGCGAGGTCAAGGGACGAAGGGAACCAAGACCGATGCTCAGGGTTGACAAGATACCCCCATTTTGAGGTTACAGAAGGATGGTGTTTGCTGTAGGCAGTAAGTCACTTATCCGGCGAATGCACCGAAAGTCATGACTTGTTGCCAAATGCAAATGCAAATGTGAGATGCGTGCACCTACTGATCTAAATGCTGGGATGTAATGCTAATGCAAGATGCCAATGCAAGAGCCGATGCCGAAAACCGATGCAAAACTAATGCTAATGCTGAAAGCACAAACAGAAGAAAACACTAGCAAGACAAATGATAAGTTGTCGGACTCATCAGTCGGATTATGAGGTTATCAACCAAAGAGACGGGATATGACAAGCTAATCAAGCCTTGCCAACCCAGCCGCCTGACAGTGTGACGGTTGTCAACTGAGTAGTTGGGGGTACCAGCCCAAGAAAAAAGGGGGCGTGACAAATAGATTATTTGTCAAGCAAAGCAGGGCCTGGTCCGCACGGACCGAAGGTGAACAAAGAGATTTCGCGCCTACGAAAACTCAAAAGGGAATAACAAAAGGACCTTGACTGCCCGGCCAGAGGGTCCAACAACTAGATTCCGCGCCCGCAAAAATCCAGAAGAGCAAAGAAAAATGACCTTGACCGCCCGATCAAAAGGTCAAACAACTGGATTTCCTGCCCGAGGAAATCCAAGGAAAGGGCTAGGACCTTGACCATCTGGTCAAAAGGTCGAGCCACAGGATTTCCTGCCCCATGAAATCCGAGAGAGGGGCTAGGACCTTGACCATCAGGTCAAAAGGTTGAGCCACGGGATTTCCTGCGCCAGGAAATCCGAGAAAGGGGCTAGGACCTTGACCATCAGGTTAAAAGGTCGAGCCATGGGATTTCTTGCCGCAAAAAATCCGAGAAAGGGGCTGGGACCTTGACCATCAGGTCAAAAGGTCGAGCCACGGGATTTCCTACCCAAGGAAATCCAAGAAACCAAGGACTTTAACTGCCCAATTAAAGCCAAGGAAAGGCAAAGGACATTTGACCGCCCGGTCAAAGCCAAGAAGCTGGGTTTCGCGCCCACGAAAATCCAAAAGGGGGCCACACGACCATGACCGCCTGGTCAAGATCAGCAAGCTGGATTCCGCTCCCGCGGAAATCCAAAAGGGCAAAGGACCTTGACCGCCCGGTCGAAGTCAAGCAAGCTGGATTCCGCGCCCGCGGAAAACCAAAGGGGCAAAGGACCTTGACCGCCCAGTCAATGTCAAGCAAGCTGGATTCCACGCCCGCGGAAATCCAAAGGGGCAAATGACATTGACCGCCCAGTCAAAGTCAAGCAAGCTGGATTTCGCGCCTGCGGAAATCCAAAGGGGCAGAAGGGTCTTATCCGCTCAGGATGAGATCCCAGAAAGCAAAGTGATAACTCCAGGATTACTCCCCTGGAAGGAACTGCAATATGTTGATAGTCGGGGTTGCGGTGCGGAGACTGGCACTCTTGTTGAGATGCATGCTCGATTTTCTTGCTTGCTGCGATTCTTCAAATTGCTTGTAAAGGTAAGGACTTATGTGTAAATATCCACAACTTTTGGGCTAAACTACAAATTACCCAGCCAAACTGCTTTTGATTGTTGTACTGCGACTGTGCGGTGACATTTGAGATTCTGCTGTATATCGACAAATGTCTGATCTGAAACAAATTTCTCGCATCTTTCCGAGACTGATTTGCAATTTTACAAAATGTATGGGGTTTTCTGCAAATTACCCACATGGTGCACTTTGTGAGCCACGTGCTAGACACTGCATATTCTACACTTGAGCTATGAGATGGTAAGGGCTGGAATGCAATTTTCATGGTCATTTTGCATTTTGAACCTCTGACTTATTTCATGTGCGGGCCCCACTGACTAACTGCCATAACTGCCAAAAATTTTCTCCTTGCTGCTTGGAACTTCTTGGTAATGCGAAGGATTGCATGTTGCTTGGTCATGCTTCTGCTGATGAATTTTATTTCTTCAAGGCAACATGCATAAACTTTATTTATATTTCTTCTACCCTTCTTTCCCCGCAAGACGCCTCTTCCTCTTCTTCATCTTCTTTTCACTCACCACGAAACCCGCCTCTTTCTTCTCTTGCAGCGGCGGAACCCATTCTCCCTACTTCCCACTCGCAGTGGCGGCGCACGAGGGGTGCGCCGACCAAATGCTTGCTGCTGGTGCGCGCGTGAGGCGCGTCGTCGAGGTGCGGGGCGTTTGCGGCGGCGGCGGCGGCGGCATGGACCAAACTCTCCAGGACTGGCTAGACCGCGGCTCGCCGGCGAGGGTTAGTTCTGATCCCTCTCCCCCTTTTTTTCTCTTGTATGTCTTGCTCCTTCGTTGCGGGTGGTCGACGGTTGGAGGTCCCCGATGGACTTGGAGCGGCAGGTCCATTCCGTGCGGGTTGCGGCAGACTGCGGGCTCGTCCTGTAGTCGTGGCGGCGGGTAGCAACGGCTGGGGCTCCTGCGAGCTGGTGGCTCTCGGGCTGCGGGTGGCACTGGCTGGCCGTGGCAGTTGCGGGCTTCGGCGGACTACTTCGTATGGTGGCTGCAGGATCAGAAATGCGGGCGCGCTAGGGGAAGGTGCAAGCTGCAGGTGGCGCTGGTTGGCTGCCGACGATGCTCCGGCGGACTGCTCCGCACGGTGGGGGTGACGGCCTATGGTTGCAATAGAAGCCACGCGGTGGTGGGCTGGAGATGTGCTGACTGTGAGGCTCATTGGATTGGGCACATATTGCCATATTGCTGTGTTTAAACCATACTACTACATTTTCTCTGATTTTACTGTTGATTGCTCTGCATTGAACTGCTTAACGACTTGATAGTTTTCACTTCTACTGATTCATAACTGTATTCTTGCATTTTTGTCATCATATGTTACAGCCTTTATCAAAATGCTTCGTGCTCTGTTATTATGCCACATTTCATTTAGACGCTTTGCATCTTATCGTGCCTGCTATTGCTGTTTGACTTTCTTTCAGCAGGATGATTCAGTTCCCGAGACGGGAACCCCACAATCTTCATAGAACATGCCTTCTAGCTCTCGTTCCGGACGAGGAGGCAGTTCTTCGAGGTCGCAGGCTTCCAGTAGTTGACGCCTGCTATCCCTGCTGAGGTAAGCCCGAACTGAATATTAGAAGAATATTCAAATCCAGTATTTTCTGACAATTGCATTTTCAGGAGTCTGGAAACTTCGAGGGGCAGTTGTTGAGCGACCATCACATCTGTAAGAGCCCCGAGTTTGAGGTAATTCTTTGCCTTGATCATTATCTGCTATCTGCTTTTTTTGCTTTTGCTTCTGACCCGGCTCTAAATATGTGCTTGATATTTCAGGAGGGGGATGCAAACCGGATCATGCGATGCCACTGGGGTCCGATGCTCAAACATTTCCACCATCTGCCGGAGTTCCTGCAGGTCTTCCTCCATCACCAGTCTTTGTTTGGTGGTTTGCTGCGTCTACCCATCATCCACGGCCACTACAACTTCTTCCGAGCCATGGTATAAAGGTGGAGGTTTGAGACACACTCCTTTCACTTTCCCTTTGGCGAGCTGACTATTTTGCCTGACCAGTGGGCTCTGCTGACGGGCCTTCCATTCGGTGACGAGCCCATTATTGGTGAGACCACCCATGGCTTCCACCTTGCGCCTGCACATCTTGGTCGTGTCCCTTTTAAGCCGCCTAGGGGGAAGCATATGATCACCGTGGGGTGGTTAAGGGAATGGGACAAGTTCTGGCCCAACCCCGAGCCTGGCAGTGAGGAAGCAGATTTTGTACTGAGGCACTTTCTGCTGGAGCTGCTAGCCTTGATCTTCTGCGA